>MOOZ01001234.1:704623-718611 GCA_002930495.1 Cecropterus lyciades
TCTTTATTAAAACTATACACTAAGAAAACCACTACTAACAAACTCCCGTCATGCCCGCACTCGGCAACAAAGTGTTGCGTCTGTGTATGGATGGATGTTATGATTACATTAGTACATTTCACGATTAGGTAACCTGCCTTGGCTAATACAGACTAAAGAACAGAGTAACTCTAGTCAAGTTTATCACCGTATGTTTCTGCTTAGGAACCTTATTACAAATATGTAAACAGAAAATAGCTAACTCCTACCGCTTAGGCAGGCAGTACCCTTGCATCATGAAGATTGCGGAGTTGAAGGTCTAATTTTTTGTCATTTCATGCCTTTCTATCAACAATTTTAGTAAAAACGAGGGTAATGTTGAGGGTTTTAATTTTTTTACGAAGAACCCTAAGTATTTTTGAAAAATAAAAGTAGCTTAAGTTACGCCTTATGATATCAGCTATTCAACAGTGAAAGTCCCGTCAAAATCGGTTCAGTGGTTTCAGAGATTAGCCAGAACAAACAGACAAAAAATTTAGTGATTGATGTTTTGTTATCAGTATCGTATATACTTTCATATGCATTTGGTAAAAAGCTGTTATTTTGATATTACAAACAGGCACTTCAATTTTATTTATATGTATAGATTGATGTTGCGAACTAGCAGTGCCTATAGTACGAGTTTATTACGTTGCAATGATGGGCGAAAACGTAAACATTGATTGTTTTGGGGTCCAGTACATCTGACGTTAAGAGGTCACTCCTGCTCATGGACATTTATAAGTAATTCCATATAAAACATGGATTCAACCGGAAATCGAGGAATGTAGAATATCGGCTGAGGTGGTCGCGTCATATGTAAGCCAGCTGTTAATTCCATCCAACGAATCGAAAGTAACTACAGGCTAGGAGCTGATGTGACTGTGGTACAAAGTTGTAATAAACGAACTAAAACAAATTGGACTTCGCTATTATTTACCTAAAGTCTGGGTAAATAATAATTGTAGCGCTTGGCTATTTGGAAACAGGTAAAATACCAGCTGACCTATTTACAACGGGCTTAGAGAATGGTCAGCATTACTATTCTATGAAACTGTTAGGCATACAGGATGCTAAGATTTATTAATGATGACTTGCAGAGTATTATATATATGTCTATTATTTTGATTAGTGTGGTGTTTCATGCACGTATGTCTTTTTTATATTTAATGAGATATAAATATTATCATATTTTGTCTCGTCTACAGAAAACTTCGTTTAACCGTAAAAATTACTTTGTGACCATTTTACGCGTTATTTAATCCGAAGTCGTTTCTCACGTGTGACCTTTTGTTAATCCGTTAGGAGATACCAAATATGTATGTGTGCTGTCGACCCTACTCATAACCCAGCAAAAATATCACATGTCAATTTAATACTTCTGTCTACTTACTAGTTGTGTACATGCTTGTATGTTTATGTAAAAATTATGTATATATATTTTTAATGCTCATATATATTTAAATTTTATATACTATTGCACTGGTGCATTGTGACAGACACACGCACATTGAGAGTTTGTGATTGAGATTCGAGAGTAATTTATTGACCGTTAATGGACATAGTTGGATATATTTGATATTTGTATTTATTTGTTATTATAATATACTTCGTAATAACAAATGCATACATATCCTGCTTTTACCCTTTTTATTTAAACTGTTAAAATATTAAAATGCACACGTACGAGTTTTTATCCAAATAAAAACAACTCAGTTTTAGACAACGCAGACAATCTATACGATACTCACGTCTATCAATAAAGCTATAAGTCCCAATGAATCCACTAGCATTGTTCTGCTTGGATCCAGTGTGGAACTCGAGCACCAGGGCCGGACCCGGTGAGTACAGCGCTGGTGGGACGTCGGCTCTGCTACCACAGAGCTCTCTGGCCCACGCCGAGCGCTCGTTGATGGTCCCGGGTGGACCTGGACCTTGTACTTCCCAGTACACCTTCAGGAAGTCGCCGCGAGCGCAGCTGTAACAAAGAAGTGGTTTGTTAGGTGTAATAGCCAAAAGACTGTTATATTTACGTATGTGAAAATAAAGAGAGCTCATTATTACGATAATTGACCAACGAACGAATCATTGAACAACGAACGATCGAACAACACTGATTCGACGACCTGCTTAATCTAATATTTAAAATAATTCTTTCAATGAAAATCCAAGAATCACCGTCGGATGCTATATAATGTATTTCAAACAAGAAAAGAGCAATATACTGGTGCTATAGCAAGTAATAAAATAGTTTAAAGTAATACGAATAATTATAGGTAGGTATACAAAGTATCTTCAATTTATAACAAACACTTTTTATTACAAGCAAAAAATAATATTCCTTATTTAATACCAATAAAGGTAAATAAACAAAGTAATGTATTCCTTTGTTATAAAAAAATGTAATGGTATAGTAAATTAAATTTAGAAGTACATTAAATAACAGCAAATAAAATCTATTATCAATAAACAATAAATCTATTTTCGCGCTAATCCGATAAACAACGGACAACCTATAAAAACCGTTAATCCTATAAAAAGTTTGTTTAAGGCGGTTGGATATAAATAATCTAGGTTTAAGCTTCAAGTAGCCGGAACCAAGACTGTAATGACGTTATATTTTAAGACGAACATGCATTACTGTCATTCTGTTACAGTTTATTGAAAGGCGTTCGCTGAAAAATGGCGCGCCGTCTCAACTTTATGAAATAACGTTGTTTGGAAGCTGTGAAGATAAACTTTGAACATGTTTTTTTTTTTGTGAAATAGAAATAGCAAACGAACATGCTGTCCTTGATTGTAAATACATTAAACATTGTATAGAGTAAATTAAAGTATTTTTTAATATGAGGAAGGGTGTGGATCTTTTAAAGTTTCTTGATCTTTACTATTTCCACTCTTAAAACTTCTACTACGCGGCGGCCTCACTACACCCTGAGATGGTTACAGATGCGTTTTATAATCTCTAAAATTGAGTTAGATGCCTCATATAAGCGTGTTTTGCTCTCCACACCCTTTTAAACCAGAACACAGTAGTGTTACATTGTTGTTATAAGGTAGAAATAGGTGTGGTGGTGTTACCATTACCGTTGAAATCGAATAGTTATGTAACACGGCTACGTGTTTTGATTTAAATGATGTAAGAAGTATTTGGGTGTCCCTAAGATGAGACTTACTCCACAAGCGTAGCAACGCATACATATATGATCAGATTAAAGTAGAGTTCAGAACTCTACTATGCAGAGCATGGCAATTACTTAACATCAGGCTTTAAGCTTGTTTGCTGCTATAAAAAAATGATTAAAAGTAGGTCGAATGTTTCGGAGACAAATTTTTCCATTCCATATTTTTGAGGATATAGCCTGAGTAGCTGTCCAAAGATACACACTGTAAATGTGACAATAACGACAGTTGGAAGACTAGTACAATGTGTTTATTCTAGACCTGCGCCTGGCATAATATGCTTATTTTGTAATTCAATTGTATTGTATGTATGAAATCTTGATGTAAACAAAGATCATGAGTTGTTACTTGTTCACCTGGTGTTATGCGAAAAAGGCGTTTAAAGGCACCAGTAAGCCACACGGTTGGAGTTGTATATAAGTAGCGGTAACTGTGTTATTTTCGCCGACAGAACAATAAAGCCGAGACACATATACTTATGTCTAAGGCATTAAGACAATGTCCTCAAGATTTGCTTCTAAATAAAGACCCTTAAATATTAAATCTTTTTAAAAGGGTTTTTAAAAATGCAATGGCTACAATGAATAATTTTATATGAGGTTACTTCTTAAATGTACGTCATTTTTATAATACATTCTTTACAATCTCGTTTGATATCTCATAATGAAATACTTCGATTACGAAATTACAGACACATCGGTTAATACAAAGTGGAAATATTTTGAATACAAAAAGGTAAAATATACTTTATTGCACTTCAGTCCAGACAAACAATAAATGGTTGGCTTCAGTGGACATAAATTTGCCAGTAATTCCCCCTGAGTCTCTGCATTGTTTTCATTTATTACCCCAACCAGTAAAATTGATAGTACATTCATCACGATATTACATTCAAGCAACGATTTATGGGTCACATTTTGTATATTACTCGGGTTGTTTAAATTTTAATCGTTCGATGTGTTTTTCAAAACATTAACGAAAGCCAAGTTTAATATAAATTGTCATACGAACATATGTTTTAGCAGAATTGTATGTGATTAATATAATATTGGAAAAGTGACACAATGAAGGGATGGAACAAACAATCGAACCAGAAATCTTATTTTATTTGAAAGTACAAAATTGTAATAATAAATTTGATAAATGTAGACACCAATGGTTATCATGGTAGTTAGATGGACACTAGTATATTTAATAAAAGGTTCTAAGTTTAATATTTATCAGGATTCTTGGTTTGTGGGTAGGGAGGAACCCTTAAAGGTGGTAAAACCCTTTTTAATTGGGCCCTTCTCGATCATTTAAAAATGGTAGAAGGTAGAACGATATCGATATCGTAAGGATACACTTATCCGAGGCATTCCAATTTAGTCTTCAGGGGTAGTAATCCATTTTTGACCAATTTCAGTTACGACTCATCTTATCAGGGGTCAATTTCAGATGTCCACGGGTAGCACGTTTGGCCACAGATGAGTTGCTTCTCCTGAAGATTGAGACATTTTAAGCCTCAGAAATTATGGCTCCCTTACACTTCAAAACACAGCAACATTTAACAGTGCTGTTATTAGGGACAAAAAGGGTGTGGCCGTGGTGCCTCCGGAGACGAACTACAAAGGGTTGTACAACCAGGTATGGTTCTACTTCATTAACATATCAAAAAGACAGGATAATAAGACACATAATTTCTACTGCAAGTAATGCATCATAGTAAAGTAGGTAGAGTCTTATAATGCAAGAAAATTGAACAGGAATCTGAAAAAAAATACCTATCGATAACCTAGGTTCTGATCGTTTCTGATGAGTAACAAATACGAGCCATGTCTGAAAGATTGTTCTGCACTAAAAATTGTTAATATTCACAAATATCTATGTTTTATCCGCTTTATGGTAACGAATTGGTCGAAAATCTGGTTATCTGAAAGCCAATGAATTTATATCCGTTACACCCGATTGCAAATTAAATACTCATTATCGTCAATGTTTCGCACAAGCGCATATTGAATTATAATTGTGCCCGCATTATCAAATTGAAGTTAACATAAGCTCGTGACATTGTTTGCGTCTGTGAACATTTCGCGTTCCTTACAGATATTCTGTTTAAGGACTTCCAGAGTCTGAGGATTGTCGACACTGACTAGTGATTTCAAGAAACACCGCAAAAAGAAGTCTAGAACGGTTAAATCGGATGATTTTGCCAGCCAGCGCAATCATCAAACCTTTTGGTGATTAGGCGACCCGGAAATGCGTTCTGGAGGCAATAGCGATAGGAGGATTTATGACTTATTGACGAGTATTTTGTATCTGTTAACTTCAGAAATGTCAAAGCAGAACTTACATTTATTGCCATTTGCAGAAATTGTAGCATATTCCAATAGTATGACTTTTGCACCACTTGTATCATAACGATAAAAGTACATCTTTAACTTAAAATTCACGATTATTGGATTATGTTGTTATGCATACAAATCAGCGATTTTTCTAATACATTGCTTTGTTACAATGTTACGATCTATTTCCGTACTCACTTTTCCATGTATACGTGATTGGTGTCAGGTATACATATAAAAGTGAGTACGGAAATACGGACATGCGGACGGACGGTCGGACGGACGGTACGGAGGGACGATACGGACGGACGGTATGGACGATGGAATGTATTAAACCACTATAATTTACTTTGATAATAAAAATGTATTATTTTCGAAAGACAAATGTCAATAAAATTAAAGTATATTCATGAAAAAAATATAATTCTATATATATAGATAAAAAAAAACTAAATGTTGTTCGATTGCTACCTGTCCCTAAACCTTTGATCACATTTAAGTTAACAATTCCAATACAAATTAAAATATGGTTGATGAAATAAACATGTTGACTTTCAACCACTTGCAAACGGTATAAATTGGAAACCAATACATAATACATGTTTTATTTTAATAATGAGTGATACACACGGTTTAAAGTTATTAATTTTAATTGCGTCATTAACGTAAACGGCTTTTATCGTGTCCATTAAGCAGGCATAAATAATGAATAGCAATTTAATAACAGTTTTTATAAGTCTCTTTATGATGAATTTAATTTTTTATATTATGAGATGTTTTTTTATTATTATTTTGCCATGTTTTGTATAAGTTTTTGTAGTAAACGAGTATGCAGTCCACCTGGTGTTGAGTAGTTACTGCCAGTCATAGACATCAGTAACCGACTTTATGTTAAACTCTGGTTCACCACCACTACCTACAACAACAACAGTACCACTCCTAAAGTCCAAGATGATCGCTTAATGCGTAAGTTATAGCTGGTAGAACCAGTGTGGTGCGACCGAGGGATTGCCATCGTCATACCTGTTCTAACATGAAGAATTTGTGTGTTTTATTGGACATACTACTAAGTGATGTCAACTATTAAAGTCGGTACAATTAAAAGCAAAAATAATAAAAAAAACATTTCCTAATTTGACTGCGTTGGTCCCTACGCCAAATCTATTTCTCCTCATAAGTTTATAATGTCAATGAAATATTTGCTATAAAATGCCTATTCCAGATTGCGAGTTATTTACGTCTATAATATGTAGTATATTTTGCGTAAGTGCTATATGGTTTAATAATCTCATCTGAGTCTATAAAGGGTAATCCTAATCGATTATGCGATTAGTCTCATTGGGACAATTGCCTGAATGTACATAATCGGGAGAGCATAATATAATCCGCTTAACGTGCTAAACGGGACATAAAGGGACTTAAGAAGTTATCACAGCGGTCAAATAAGCAAGAAGCGACTGAATTGATAAATTGTTGTGATAATTTATTATTAATTTCTTTTTGATTTGTGTTTCAAAATTTATGAGATTTATCTATGAGAAAAGGATATAAATTTAAGTATGAGATTGGACCTTTAGTGGAAAAACTTGTTGCTTTTAAACAATTTGGTCCCAAAAACTCAACGCTAACCAAGTGTGAATTGGTAAACTTCACTTCACACACCCTCAGGACGAATTTTTTAAAGAACCCTCAGGCGCGAAGGTTTCGATGTTTTTCTTCGCCGTTTAAGCAAGTGAATATAAATTTAAAATTCGGCTTCACTATTTGTGACAATGACAAAGAAATAGACGAAAATTTTGAATGAGTAAATTTAAATAGCGAAAAGCCCCATTCTTTTCAAATTAATCTGATCGAATTAACTAGTTCGAAGTATGGTAAGCTTCACTTCAATATTATAATACGCGCGTCCTTAGTTTACAAACTGAATAAAATTTAAGATTTCACGCGCTGTCGAATTCAGGCTTATCAATTTCGGTAGGATTTTATTCAAAATTCTCGTTTTAATTTCAGTCCATAAATTGAACTATTTCTTTCAAGTTTCACCAAGTGGTTAAATCGATATGATATAACAATTCTCTTAACATTCGTCATTAATATTAAACGTTCAAACACGTATAGATCATACATTTTAGACTCACTTCATATTTATATACGCAATGTATCATATTCGCGATACGTCGTATTCGTAAACACGCGCAGCTGTCTATTTATAGAGAGTGTTCTTTTTCGTTGATATTGTGTTTACATTTAGGGTTGAGACCTGCTCAGGTACGGGATTTACGGTTTATCATTATGATACTTCAGGTTAACGACATTTTTTATACAAAATTGAAGTGACAAAGGAGCATGAAAAAAGTGGTTATTGTCGCTCCTGTATATTTGTAATCAACCCTAGGTAAGGTTTGAGTCTTACCAGAGGTCGACCACACATGCGTTGTAGTTCTACCTGAGCTCGAATGCAGATGAATGTAATTATGAAAAGATATTAAAAGTGTACCAACTTTTCGTCTCTCGTATTACTATTCAAGTAAGATACGATGCGTATACAATAAAACCGGCCAAGTGTGTGTCGGACTTGCGCACGATGGATTCCGTACCATTATTTATAATAAACCGTAAGACAAATCACGTTCACTGTATGCAATCCCCCTTAATTATTTATTTTATTTTGTTATTAGTATTTTTTATTATAGCGGCAATAGATATACATTATCTGTAAAAAAATTCAACTGTCTAACGATCACAGTTCATGAGATACAGGTGGTAAAGAGACGGATAGACAAATAGCGGTTTTTTGACGTTGGGTACGGATTCCTAAAACAGCTTAAAAGCATTAAATGTTTCTAAATATTCTATAACCCCGTATAAAATAAACATATGCACATATTGAAATTGTAACATGTAAGTTGACGTCAAGTAAATATGGTGTAGATTCCATGTGTCTATGTATTCGTAACCCACCGAATCCTAAATGTAAACACTAATAGAGGCGCCGCAGCGCTTGCTTGCAAATGAACGGAGCTGCGCCTGTTTGCGAATACGACGCATTGCGAATTGCAAATTGAGCCGATACTGAACAAACTTGCGAATTGTTTGCAAATGAATCGTCGGACGCCATTATGAGGTTTGTGTTCTTCCTTAGTGATTTTTTTGAAGTGAAGCTTTTTTCAGAATGGTTGCGATTTGCAACCTGATGAGACTAAAATGCGTCACGATGAAGCACATACACATAAATATATATGATTAAATCGGCGAGATAATGAGATAGAATACATTACGCAGTATTTTTTTCTCTGACTCCTCTTTGTGCGATGTCATCAATGATTTGAAAATATATATAATTGTTATAAATAATTTTATTATTTACTAGCTGAGTCATGCGGTTATACCGGTTATATTCTTAAGTTTTAATTTTTTGTGCGGTACCCTAATTACATTTTCTTAAATAGAATCAACCTAAGTTACGCCTTATGACATTAGCTATCCTACAGAGAAAGTCCCGTCAAAATGGGTCCAGTGGTTTCACAGATTACCCAGAAGAAACAGACAGACAGACAAAAAATTAATAATTAATGTTTTGTTCTCAGTATCGTATATACTTCCGTATGCATTTGGTAAAAAGCTGTTATTTTGATATTACAAACAGACACTTCAATGTTATTTATATGTATAGATTATTATTACGCTCAGCTCCACCGTGAGTTTATTGCACATTCACTTTTTGTTAGAAAAAAAGTGTCGTGGCAAATTGTAAAAGTTCATTGCCATCCATGGATATTTATTTATAGACATAACTACATCTACCATTACAGATTGTCTTATTTGATAGACTAGTAAACAATATTAATGATTATAACAAAAGAATGTCAAATATTCAAATTGACGGTCGTAAATGTCAATGTGATAAATTATGTCAATATTATGTCAATGTTATGTCAAATTAAAAATATAATTATAGTTAAATAAGATATCTGAATCGGATCGAAGACAAACAGGATATGAGCCATAAAAATTATTCAGAATCTTCTCAAACTCCTAAGTACGCAAGTTTAAGTGGTCAGTTTCTCTTTATAATAAAATGTAGAAACTTATATTAAACTGGTTATATCAATAAGTATGATTAGTTCGTACAGTGATAGCAAAACTCACAGAGCGAAACATGTCTGATAAATTTCCATTTGAATATTTCACTCGTACTCAGTTTGTACTAAATTGAATTAGTACTGTCAGAACCGGTAATGGTTACTTTGTCGTTGGAAATTGCACTGCATTACGACTGCTTTGAGCCGGAAATGATTTAGCTAACGTGTTTACGTTTGCATTTATTTACATACTAGATTCGTGAGGCTTTGCCTGCAACGTTTGCGGTTTTTCAATTTTACGCAGGGATCCTAAATATTTCGGGTGAAATCAATAGTCGATATTACGTTTCGGGTTTATATTTGCAAGTCAAACTCTCTTTTTGAAAATAAAAGTAGCCTCCATGCGAGACGGTATACAGACCTGTGCTCTTTATTGTTTACAAGAGATTCGAGTTCAAGAGGAATATAAGAATTAACTTTTACTCTTGCGTGTTCCATGATATGTAAGTTCGAAAGCGAAATTACATATTAGTGTTTGAGTCGTGAAATCGTGGTGCTCCGGTGTTATAGTCAACTTGATGTTAAAAAAAGAACACCCTTACAGAGAAACTCCAGTAAGATTGAAGTTCTAGCCTTGGTTACAGTAACAGTTGCTATAATAACAGGTGCGTTGCTAAGTTAGATAACTTTCTGTTTCTCTAAGTATATATATATATATATATCAAGCATCCAATCCCAGTTAAGACTAATCTTATCAGGAGTTTATTACAGATGTCCGTGGATGGCAGTGGCCATGCACGCTCGTTTGCTACATCCATATTGTATCATGATCCAAGAGAGCTGATTCTTCATTATACTTAACTGAGATTCTAAAGACCTAATATAAAACAACCAACATCCCCGTCGACAAAAATAACGAGCACGCTGTTAATTGCTTGTTAACCACGTTAAACAAAGTCGAGATGCAAACAAAGATAACTTAACTTCGAATTAGATATTTCAATAACAAACAAATTAAACTACAAACGTTGGGTCGACAGCGTAGAATCAAAGTAAATGTTACGACATAACAAGAAATCCATCAAATCAACGTCGTCAACAGACAAACCCGCAAATAGTTCTCAAGTTTCGATTTAGATGCTCCATTTTAGGTTTACATTTCTGTTAAAGGATAGCTTAGTGCTATTATAAGCTCAGTGTGTACTAAGACAACTTTTACTTTGAAACCAGAGAAAATTGCTAACAAATAAATACCCATAGAGAATAAATTTTATAAAATTTAATATTGGACATAAGCCCAACTTTGATGATGAATTTATTATCATGAAGTAAAATTTAATATTGAATGTTTCTAGATTAAATTCATCATCAAAGTTTAAGGGACTATGCATACTATTCCTGCTGTGCTGTTCTGTCTTCAAAAAAAAGTTAACCGTGTATGCTCCGTTTAAATTCTGTTCGTTTAAGTTCTGCCTAATAACAGCAGTGTTATGCGCTGCTGTGTTCTGATTACAGATGACCATGGGCGGCAGTGGCCAGTTACCATCAGGTGGGCTGCTCGTTTGCTATTTCCATACTATAAAAAAATGCATATAGTGAGAAGAAACGTTACATGAAAATTCGGATTGAATTTCACAATTCGCTTTCTTACTTGTATTAGAATGGTAATTTCGCAAATTGCAAGGTTGAAATCAAGTTGCAAGGCCTTGGGCTGTTATCGCGTCGATCAGTAGGAAATTGGAGCTCAATACGTAATCCTACGCCCAGCTCTTTGTAACACTTTGCCTTTAGCTCATTTAAATATCGGTGGAATATGTCGGTGTGAGGAAAGCGCTCTTAATGATGACTGACAAAAGTATAAAGTCACGATGTCATCGTCAACCCATCATTGTCCCACTGTTGAGCACGGGTTTGCTCTCAAGATGGGAGGGGTTAAGGCCATAGTTCATCGCACTGGCCAAGTGTGAATTGGTAGACTTCACACACTTTTGAATAGGTACTCTTTTTTTTTTTTAGAGAATTCTCAGGTGTGCAGGTTTCTTCACGATGGTTTCATTCACCTTAAAACAGTGATCATTATTTTCTAATACGCCCATCATTTTACAAAAATCAATGCTGCGTGCCTGGGATTCGAACCCCGGACCCCCCGATTGAGAGGCCGAGTTTTAACCATTATAGGCTATCACCGCTCTTAGTTAGTCACGATGTATATGTTTTAAATGTAGGAGAATTGTTTTCAATAAATCTTGAAAATTATTACCGGCTAGTTATATCCATCCATCCATCCATCAGCCTTTTGAGGTCCACTGCTGGACATAGGCCTCCCCTAATCGGCGCCACTCCAACCGATCCTGAGGCTAGTTATATATTAACTATTAATTTAACCGAATTTAACGTAAAAAAAAGGCTTCTATTTGAATTCATATCATAAGTGATATGAAACAATTTTATGCAGAATCGTTATTAAATTCAAACGAAATTTCATTCATAACGACGACCCGCGTGGCGGAGATGTCACCATACCGGTCTGACACGCAGTTGGTCCCGGGTTCGATCCCCGGCCAGACAGACATCTGAATGATGAGTTTAGATTTCTGTTCTGGGTCTGGGTGTTTGTGTATTCGTATTTGTGTGTCCATGGCACCCACGACACAGGAGAAAATCCTACTGTGGGGCTATGAGGATAGAAAGCGTTTATGTTTACGTATATAACGTTTATTAAAGACTGGTTATGACGAATGCGAAATATCAGCAAGATCCTGTAACGAAGCGTTTCCTGTTCACTGATGGAAGGATAATAAAGAGGTTATCTTAGTTGAATTCAATGATTTGAAACTATGTAATCTATACGAAATCAGTGTGTTGTAAATTCTAAAATAATTTAATTCGTTTTATTTTAAACCTTACTGTAAGTTAAGCACTACCGTACTGCAATAGAAGAATATAAAATCTTTCAAATTATATCTTTAAAAAAAGAAATAATCTTACTAATATTATAAATGTGTAAGTTTTCGAGGGTGAACGTGTGTTGCTTACTCTTTAACGCAAAAATGGATGGATAGATGGAGATGAACGAAATATGGCACATATTATTTGTATATTGTTGAATTAATTCATAGGATACATTTTACCGTAATACGCGACCCAAGCGGGCGTAGCCGCGAAAAATAGTTTGTCTATTATAAGTGCAAGTGCGGGAAGATATAGTTTACATAAAGTCGTAGCAAAGCATCTCGAACCGTCTTTATTTCAGTACTATTTAGAGTTAACTACTGATGTCCTTCGGCCATATTGACTTGCCGTTACGAAGACTGCTCGCGCAATTGCTACCTCAATTTCACACAAGAACACTTTTATATAACGAGGTTGTTTGTTGTGATGTGTTACTAGCGTGAAGCAGTACTTCGAGCGATCAGTTTAGTCTTCGGAAGTAGCAACGCACCTGTGATTCACTTCAAATAAAACTCCTGTTTTATATGAAATTATTTACAATGTTCATGGGTTGAGCACTTACCATCCGGTAGACTGCATGCTTGTCATACTGCATGTTATATAAAAGAATCTAATCGCTAGAATTCAATCAATGCCTAATAACAATTGTTGGTAAAAATAAATTGATAGATTGAAACCAACAACTTTTCGACACGGAATAGTGATTCGTTAGATTATAAGCGTACAGTCCAATGTGTCAATTACACTTAGCTTGGTGATGTGACAATTGGTGGCTGTCTGGTGATATCTGGTTTGCAATTTTGTTTTGTAGTGACAGTGTTTCAACCAGTAAAGTTACGTTAATTATGCAAAGATAATTATTATTTTCATTAGATTCATTGTCAGAAATATTTTTAACCCCCGACGCAAAAAGGTTGTTATAAGTTTGACTCCTATGTCTGTCTGTCTGTGTGTCTGTTTGTGGACACGTAGCTCCTAAACGGGTAAACCGATTTGGATGCAGTTTTTTTGTTAGACAGCAAGTTTCTGGGTGCTTGTTCGTAAACATGTTTTATCAAAATCGGTTTAGCCATTTACGAGGTATTGGAGGTGAAAGTGGTGCTAAAAAATTAATATTGTTAAATATTCACAAAAAGAATATCAAATAAAAGGGCATAATAAAAAACTTACACTTAGACATGTTTAATTAAAATCGGTTCAGCCACTTACTAGATATAGGGGGTTAAAGTAAGAACAAAAACTTGAGAGGTGTCAAGGGACACCCGGATGGAACGAAGTTCCCTTCGATTAATTAGTGAAGGAATTGTAACCAAATTTTATTTTTCTTAAGTTATAATAATATTATTTTTATTATTAACAAATATAATGTTATATAAACTTAATATTATTTATTATTTACAAAAAACCTGTATACACTCAACAAAAATAA
>MOOZ01001238.1:63748-82344 GCA_002930495.1 Cecropterus lyciades
ATTTGACATTTATGGAGTAAAAATAAAAAAAAAAACATACGTCGTTTCATCGAAAGTAGTCACCAAAAAAGTTAACAAAACACCACCGTTAAGGAGAGCTCTTTTTGCCATTTTCCTCAATGTCATAGAGCTCCGAGAATACACCCAAAAGGCAGTTATTTCTACATCTTTCATGTTATTTGTAAAAGAAAATAACAAAACCAACTTCAAATCCTATACATATACAGTAATCAATAATATCATCTAATATCATACACAATAATCAGAATTTATTTACGGCATGTAAAAATATATTACGTCACGTTACAACGCACGCGTTTTCATGACGTCATAAAGACATGACGTTGAACCGTGCAATGTAACCAAATCCATCTTCACCCTAATAACGTGAAGTGACAAAGGGTACTTAAGGTATATAGCGGTGGTAAAACATTAATAGAGCCTTCTAAGCCTGTACCCACAGCCTTTTAATAAAGCACGATAATACACACTTTATCTCTTCATCTGAGCTTAGTCTAACGCTCAAGGAACATCAAATACTAGTTTACTAATGACAAGAGAACTATTGGTTGATCGATGCATGTATAAGAAGACTTTGATCTCAGACTGTATAATTGAATACATTGCGGATGAAAATATACAGATTATAGGGTTTTTTATAGGACTAGTTGCCCTTAGCAGCGGTCAAAATTCGACCGTAATTAAACCTATTTTTTTTCTACTACAAAGTTTTTATACGTATTTTCCTCTGTACCCACACATATTTATAATGTTAATTTTAATGAAATTTTATTGAGTAAGCTGTATTTAAAAGCAATAACGCGTTATTTGACATACACATCTGATATATGACAATGTCAGCAACAAAGCCAGTGTGTAACAAATACGTGTGTTTGTGTGTGTCAAATGCATGGTAGTGTGTGTAATGTTTTATTTATTGATTTAATGTACTTTATAACCATTACTTTTGAAAAATATTAGCGTTCTGTACTTTTCCTACATATAAAATATAAGTCTGCCAAATTTTATACTCCTCCGTCTGCGCATTTTTTTTAAAAAGGGGTCTAAAGTTTTTTCTTTACGTATTAATATATAGATAAAAACAACCTATATGAGATTACTTTCGTGTATGTGCATTCTAGATCCTGAGTCGTTTCAGTTCCTAAAGGCAAGGCAGGACTGGATGAAGGTGGTTACAGACCAGTGGCAGTACTGTCCACGCCGGCAAATGTGTTCGATTCTGCCGTCCAGCGCTCCTTACAAGCGCACGCGCAATTGTCGGACGTGCAACACGGATTTCACCTAGGGCTCAGTACTGCCACTAATCTTCTTCAATTTATAGCTCAGATTATACCTTCAATTTAAAAAAAAAAACCTTTGATTTGGTTAAAAACGACGTCCCATTGAGAAAGCATGCAAAAGTTGGTTGTTCGCCGCATCTCCTACATTTCTTTGCAAATTACATGTGAGATCGGCAACAGTTCGTTGAAGTAAGTGGCTTCGAATCTGAGTCATATTACACTAGGTCTGATATGAGCTAGCGCAGCAATTTGGGGCCTCTCGAATTTATAATAATGATAAACGACTTGCCGGAAGTCCTCAGACATGGTTCATGTTTATTATTCACAGATGACTGTAAGTTGCTGCTTAAAGTTAAAGAGCCGTCAAAACAAACTCTACTTTAATGTCTCTACTTCAACTCTACCTAAATGCTCGGAGATAACTTTTACACGCGCACATACTGCTCTTACTTATGAATATACACTGACTTCAGCAAAGCCTTCGACAGAGTTAATCACGAATTATTGCTACATAAACTTTCATCTGTTGGAATAGCCGGCGACTTCTTTAACTGGTGCAGGTCATACCTTACAAATAGATAATCATTAGTTGTAGTGGGGGGCCATAAATCTAAATCATTTACTGCTTTATCGGGAGTTCCGTTCTCCGCTCTTTAACATCTTCATTAATGTCATTTGGATCTTTTAAAGTTCAAAATTTTATATTTTTGCGGATAGCATAAAATTATTTAGGACCGTAAATTCATCTAATGATGCTCTGTTACTACAGAGGGATCTAGGTAATCTGTTCATGTGGTATAGATTGAATGGAATAGATTTAAACACAAATAAATGTCAGGTTGTTAATTTTAGTAGGAAACACTTGCCAACTAGATGTTACAACATAAATGGGGTACTTCCTACTGAGGCAAATTATGTACAAGATTTACGCGTAATCTTTGACAGTAACACTCACACATTCACGCACATAGGTATACACATACCCACACTAAAACACGCAAGAACACATACACAGGGGTTACAAGTTCCTTTTACTATTAATTTATGTTTTCAATTTTGTAGTTTCTGTAAAACATTCATAATTGTAATTTGTATTTTTAGTTATATGTATATTGCATTTCAAGTTTTTAAATGTTTTTATAATTTTGATTGTGTAATTTAATTTACTGGTTATGGGATATAAATGCAGCTGGACGGTAATGGGGGATCCCAGGACTTTTTCTCCCACCCAGCACCATAGGGAGAAGGGGGTGACTGAAAATCAGCACTGCACAAGATCAAATCTTCGTCAGTAAAAGCTGAGTCACTACCATTTGCCCAATGCCAGCGTTAAGTTATTATTATTGTATTTGTAATTTCATCTTTAACCACGCAATAAATAATAATAATTATTATTATTACATGTGATTTGATATACTGTACTTGAAAGCTATTAAAATCAATACGGTTCGACCGGACTGCATCACTATACTTGTTTCCGGCATGAAGCAATGATTGCGTTTCAGTGTGGTTGATAACTTGTTAAGGCCTGATGTAAAACCATCTGAGAAATTTCAAATTGTTTCTAACAAGTTCTTTCAGATCCATCACACTCAAATTGAACATTACAAGCAAATACTCAATACTGCAATACTCTTATGCATTATTATTAGGTTTAACGAATGGACGACCCACATGGTGAAGCGGTCACCATACCGGTCTGACACGCGGTGGGTCCCGGGTTCGATTCCCGGCCAGACGACTTCTGATTGATGAGTTTAGATTTGTTCTGTTGTTAGATCTGTTCTAGGTCTGGGTGTTTGTGTATTCGTCTTTGTGTGTCCATGGCACCAACGATACAGGAGAAAATCCTAATGTGGGGCTATGAGTGTAGAAAGCGTTTATGTTTATGTGTAATTATCTATATATGGATACGCATCTCATCTCAAAGTGAGAAAGATTAGTGTCATAATCCAGTCCACTGGTCAAGCGCGGATTGATCCTTGATTCTTGATCCTTGATCCTTGATTGAGTACTTTGAAAATTATAGAGCAGCAGCTAATAAATAAGATAATCAAGCAGGGAGACTGCTTGATTATTGTAAAACCACTTATAGTTTTACTCTTGATGCGTCACCGTCATACCATTTTCTGTCTAGTAGTGGTGTTAAGCATTGCTGTGTTCTGGTTTGAGGAGTGTGATCAGGGGAGATACTAATATGAGCCATTCCAACTGAGTCCTCAAGAGAAGTAACGCATCTGCGACTGGCTTCAGTAAAAACTATATAGATCGCAGAAGCCACTTCTCCTGTGCTGCTTCTTTAATAAGAAAATATATTTAGTCAAGAATTGAAAAAAAAAATACTTGGGTTTAAACCTGGACCTACATCGAAACTCATTCGACTAGGCCATCGCTGCTTATGAACAAACAATGCAATGTAAATTAATAAACTTTGAACCGTTCAAAATGTTTTGCAAGTTTTACTTCCAAAGCCTTTAAACCACTAAATATAGAACTTACACTTTGGTTCATTTCAAATTACAGAGCAAAAATGTCGATTATCCATCCTTGTTCAAGAAACTTAGGTCCCAGTAGGGTTACCACTTTTTCAGTTGTATTAGGACTTGTCCTATAATTTGATATAGAATAATTGCACTGGTTTGCGACAGATGGTTTGATTGTCACCATACATTAATCTTAACGCTTTGCTTATTGTTTGCAACGGTCTAAACGGCATGATACGCAGCAAAAGCAAAAGAAAAATCAGTAGTTTTTCCGAAATCGTGGGAAAACTCGATTTTTTATCATCTCAAATCGCTTGAAAAATTTCGAATATGTATTATTATATTTTCTAAGTAACGGGTACTCACGATATGCTGCTAATGAATTACTTTTTGCCGATATTTCATCTATGTAACTAGGTCAAAATATTTGAAAAAAGAAATTCAAAAACCACATATTGTGAGTACCCGTTACGTATTTACCTATATGAATTCCGCGATAATATTAATCTAAAATCGATATTATTTCGTTTAATTTATGAATTTAATTTATGAATTAAATTTAATTTAGGGGATTTTTAATATGCCCTATATTTCCAAAGACATGAAAGGTATGAAAAAAATTTAACTATAATTTAAGCAGTTTATTTTTTATTATGTTTGTGACATATATTTAATATGAAATTTAATTTTAGTTGACTCTAAACCAAAAGTAGTTCGTTCAATAAAAGCATTTAATATTTCCAATCGCATATAACACAATAAACCGAGAGTTCGTTAGCAAAATCCACAGTTAAACGGCAGTATTAGTTTTGAAATAACAATTTTAAAAATTGTTAGGAATTGGTTTTCAAATAACGCGGCCCGACTACAATAACTTTTTGTCATTAATTTTTATATAAATTGGTAGAAAACAAAACGGGAAATGGTAAACTACACTGGTTAAATGTCAAATGTTTACATATTTTTGCTATCCCTACCATTATTACTAGTGCTCTTTTATTATTTTCTTATCTTTCTTTTTATCATATTGACTAAGCAAACGAGCATGCGTTTCATCTAATTTTAAATGATTCGTACCGCCCATTGACATTTGTAAGCACCCTCATATATGACAGGGGTTCTAACTGAAGTCGATCACAGATGCGTTGCTGCTCCCGAAGACTGAGGTGAGAATAAAATTGGGATAAATATCCCACGTGACTTTCTATGATCTTGTATTAAATTAAATGGAAATTGTTCTAAAATTTTTGAAGGTGGCAAATTTCCTCGTGACTTGTGCTCATTGGCAATACATTTAGTACTACTTTTTGTAACGTATAGTGCTGATATTGTCCAATGGTATTCTAAAGAGATGTATCATTGTAACTGTCAGACTAATCTTCACGCTGTACCGTCGCACCACGAGAAGAGCATCATCTGTGATAGAAATCCCGTAGTCGGATCCATCAGTAGTTGGTAATGCAAACTAGACAGCTTACCGCTGGAAGAGCTTTGGTTCAGCCCGTGTCTGTCCGCGGTCGTCAACCGTGCGTAATTAAATACGTAATTCTACGGACCTTGAGAAGCAATAATTAAAATAACCGATTAGTAAATCAGCATTTAAAGCAAATATTAATTGGATTTAAAAGTTATTTGATGAGAAACTGTAACTGTTTTATAAGACTAAAGTAAAAACCGGCCAACTGCGAGTCGAACTCGCGCACGAAGGGTTCCGTACCATTATCTGTAAAAAAACCACTAGAAAATCACGTTTGTTGTATTGGAGCCCCCTTAAATATTTATTTTATTCTGTTTTCACCATTTGTGAAAATTTCAACTGTGTAGCTATCACGACGCTATCATGATACAGCTTGGTGCAGACAAACAGTCAGACAGACAGGCAAACAGACAGCGGAGTCTTAGTAACAGGTTAGCGTTTTTATCATTTGAGTACAGAAACCTAAATATGTCATGCACGTTTTCAACTTAAGAACTACAATTTTTCTTAATGCTACCTAATCAATGACTATGTTCAGTATTTGCTAACTTTGCGAGTCACGACTGAGTATAATTTGTCCTGCTTATATGAACTAACATAGGGATACCTCAATGGAGAGACAAAAACTTGCGTGGGAGAAATTTGTCGCCGAAGTTTCGGCCTCAAAAAAGTTCTGAACTCCTAATGATGAAAGTTGGTGTTTGTAGTTACCTTCCATTGTCTTCAGGTGTTATAGAGAATTGTGTGCTGAATTCTATTTGAAGAAACTGCTTTTCTGTAAATTATTTATTTGAATTACACTCAGTGTTACACTGGAAACTTATGTTCTTTTATAACTGGCCTGTAATGATCATGATCGGTCACATGAAAAAACAAACATTAATATATCATTCCCTCTACAAATTAAACATATAATATATAGATAAAAAGTAATTACACAAACACGGTTATGAATGATATATTTTTGAAGGTGGTAGAACTGTTTGTGCCAAATAACACCAGTGTTAAACGCTGTTGTGTTGTGGTCTGTGGAATCTGGTCTCTGTGGAAGGATGTATTTAATATTAAAACAACAAACTATATAAATAAGATTTCTTTTAAAGACGAAGATCTTCGTAATCTTTATTTTTGTGTGTAATAGAATTCCTCGGAGGTAAAATAGATGATTTATTTAAACGATGATATCCAATGCAGCGATCATTCTTAGATAAACGCTTTTTACACTCATAGCCCCACATTAGGATTTTCTCCTGTGTCGTGGGTGCCATGGACACAAAAAGACAAATACACAAACACCCAGACCCAGAACAGAAATCTAAATTCATCATTCAGATGTCTGTCTGGCCGGGGATCGAACCCGGGACCCACTGCGTGTCAGACCGGCATGGTGACCGCTCCGCCACGCGAGTCGTTATTTAACTATGATATGTCAAGTAAATGTATTTTTTTAACTCTTACTAAAAATATATTTAAAATAACATTAGTGGTAAGTGTATTGTTTAAATTTCACATAACAATTCAAAGAGTGTTTCAATAAATTCTCAAACCACTTAAGTTTTATACGCATGGCAAATCGTCTTATTATTTCGAATCACCTTTGAGTAAATTGAAAACGTCTTTTTCTTCCAGACAATAATGTTATCCCGACATTTTTATCTAATGGACTTGTTACATTTCATCCGAATAATTAGCTGAGATAGAAAATATATAGCTCGGTGATATTCATGATTAACAGAGCGTGGTTTTCTGATAATTTATCTTGACTAACTAACTAAGTAACGAAGAGTTACTTATTAGTTTTATAAAATAGTTATCGGTATTGATTGTGTCACTACCCGATTGAATGAGAAGGAGGGTGAAGTTTTTCGAGTGTACGTATGTTCATTTCTTTAGCAACATTTCGTGCCAAGGGCTTGATAGATTTGAACGTATGAAGTGCTGTTGTATTCATCTCAACATTAAGGGTGACATGGCTAAGAGTGAAAAGGCTTTATCTTTTTCCAATATGGTGTCAGCTTATATAAAAATAAGGGAGGAGGGAAGATTTTTATAACAATATGGATATCAAAAAAGCATAAATAAACAATTGCGAATATATGTATATTTTATGCTATTATTATGGCAAGTGAAACATAATTAAAATTTAAGCAGTTGGTTTATTGATTTTATAATACAAGCTGAGCTACGCGATTACCCACGTTTAAAAAATGTGCGCGTAGAGCGCGCGCGGTTTCGTAGACTTTTTTTTGTGCGGAACCCTAATTACATTTTCTAAAATAAATATACCTAAGTTACGCCTTTTGACATCAGCTATCCAACAGTGAAAGTCCCTTCAAAATCGGTTTCAGAGATTACCCAGAACGTACAGACAGACTGACAAAAATTTTAGTAACTGCTGTTTTGTCATCATTATCGTATATACTTCCATATGCATTTAGTAAAAATTTGTTATTGTGATTTAAAAAACAGACTCTTCAATGTTTTTTTATTTATTTACGTACATTATTATTATACGCAGCACTACAAATTATTTGCTAACACAACTAAAAATAAAAAAGAAAAACAATATAACTTACTACAAAAACTAAAAAAATAAAATAAAAATAAAAAAGTAACAATAAATGACCCGTGCTGTGACATAATAGTATCGTGAAACGGACGAAACTCAGCTACTGCCATGGATATGTATCAGCTATTTGTATAGATACATTAGCGAATGATATCAAGTAATGGAGTGTCACTTGTCGCCCATCTTGTACAGCTCTGGGTAAGACAAGTCCTCTAGCTAACATTTAAATCTGAATCTGTCGCTTTCAGTCCAATGTTAAATTGCCTAAGCAAGTTTTTTATTACATTTGTCCAGATAAATTTAGATTGTCTTCTAAGTAACATTATTTCGACCTTTTGTAGTAAATTGTTTATTAAACGCATATAATAATGTTCATGAGAAAGCAATAATATATACGAAACTGTTTATTAATTTTCTTATTTAATGTCATATTTAATATTGGAGTACTTAGTCATTATTATTTCACCTTATTTTTATCTTACTTGTGTTTTTAATTTCTGACATTCAAGGATATCTTCCAGACCGTTTTATTCAGTAACGTTATGGCCTTTATTTTTATATTGTCACGAGTAAATGCTTTGTCCTATAAATAATCATAACTTCAGTAAAAACCTTATTTATTTCTTGTTATAATGCGTATTACCTTTATAAGAACTTTCACGCTTATAGATTTTACAATTGACTTCAAATAACGTTGAATATTGAGCAGTGCTTGGAAATTGAACCTCTTATACTGAAAGTGAGAGGCTGAGTTTCAAACAATTAGGCTATTACGTTTTGAAGTAAAATGCTCTTTAGGTGCGTTGGGCATTTTTGAGAAGGGAAAAAAACCATTGTGCTCGCGACTCTGTTACCGTAACCGACACCTCTGTAAATAAATATGTTCGTACATTGTGTATGTATATGTATATACATAGATACACATGCATATTGGCATTTTTCGAAATTGGAAAACTGAATGAGTGAATGAGTACTGAATATGTATGTAAGTATTGTAAATTGTTCAATATTTCACTTCTGTTGGCCGAAGTGTCACTGTCTTCTTTTTTTTAGACTTCCATATTTACTTCGATTTCCCTGTTAATGGCATTTTAAACTTATTGTTTTTCATGATAGTATAACATTTAATCATTCTTTACCATATTCTTGTAGGTATCACTGGATTACCACCCTCAATCTCTTTGATTGGCAACGTATGAAACTTTTATGTTCTTACTGAAATATATTTTACGGTCGATTTCCCATAACTATGAGAGCGGGTACCTATAAAGGGTTTATGTTCCGTGGCAGGGCTGGGTTATATTTGGAGCGCGTTATTATGAAACTCTTTCCTTTATATATTATTAAAATGAGTGTCGATGACTTTCAGTGTCAGGAGACAGTACTCTTTGTGGTCTGAGCGTGGTTCAACCGTTTGAACGTCGTACTTAGGGATACAATTAAACTTTCTTAAGCGTTTCTTTTGTTTTCATGGATATTTTGAAAGTGTTAGAACCGATCCGAGGCGTTCCAAGTTAGTCCTGAGTAGCAACGAATCTGTAGCCAACCTCAAGTAAGACTCGAAACTTTTCTAGTGTTAATTACAGATGTTCATGGGCGGTAGGAGCCACTTACCATCAAGTAGACTGCATGCTCGTTTGTTATTTCAATATTTAAAAAGAAATAACATCGCTCCCAAAATTATTATTTCTTTTCCTTACATAGTTTAATCTGTCTTGGCTCTTTTTGTCAAGAATCTATTCCATAATGATCTAATTATAATATCGAATTCTAAAATTAAATCTTATTAGAATTTGATGAGGTAAATGACCTTTAACCCTTAGTTATACTGATGAAATCTGGCTTATGCAAATATACCGGTGAGATTCAATTGTACCCCTACTTCTGAATAGGGTAAGCACCCTTTAATAGTTATATTTAAAATTTGGTTATATTCTGTTCTAAATCTGTCTGGCATTACCCACAATTAAATTACTTTAGGCTGGCTGTTTCTTGATACAACAAGAGTGTCATCTTGTTGGTAAGAAAGTATTATCGATAATCTGTTTTCACGCATGAAGCCCGCTATAGCCTCCTTACTAAGAATATGTCTTATGATGGGCAAGAGTACCTACCAGAAAATAGAAAAGGTTTAAAACCAAAATTCACACACGTCATGTGATGAGATACAAATATACTCATTAACTTCACTCACAGTGGCACACTTCCACCATTTTAAGCAGCCATCCAGCACTGCGGACACACGGAAGCATGGCAAAATCTTGCGAGGCATTTGATGTTTTTTTGTTGTGAAATTAGGATATAATGTTATGAAATTAAGATATGAAATTAAGATATGAAATTTCGGATCTGAATAAAAAAACGGATATAGAAATAATATTCTACAGGTTTCGGATATATAATTATTTCTGATTATCCGTTACTTTTGGATAATTTCGGTTACGGATATTATATATTTGAAAAGTAATTGAAATTGAAACGTAAAATTCAAATAGGTAATAATTTGGTTTTATTTATATGTTATCATTTGCTATTAAAACAGTTATTATTATAGCTAATTTGAAGTGTTATTTACTAAATAAAAAAAAAATGTAACGAAACATATCCGAAATTGAACATGTGAACGTGGTGATACGATTGTACTCCAGCGTTGCAGTTACGGGATAAAAATTCCATAAGTAATCTGATAACTTTTCAAAGATGAGTGATAGACATCTTACAAAAAATCAACTAAAAATATCTTGAAAGTAAATGTTCAACAATTCCCACTTATGTTCGTGAGATATTCAAGAAGTTTTAGAAATACGGTATTCTTATACACATAGGTATATTATTGTACATAAGTTGAGTACAGTCCCGCGGTGCGGCAGGTGTGGCCCTTTGATCTTCCACTCGATGCGTTCCGCTGTTCAGCAGGCGAGCTGAATGTAGGGTTGCCAGTTGTCTAGTTAATATAATTATATCTATATTTTAAGTGATGTACAATAATATCACAGGTTGAGTAGTGAACATTTTTAAAAGTAAAAGTGGAAGAACCAGGAAATACAAGGGGTATTTCTTTTAATTAATTACTTTTCTGTATACGTTGCATAGATTTTAATAGGCCGCAGTATTTACAATAGATACTATGAAATGGATAACATATTTTTATTACATCATTCAGAAATAGCAAAACAAGCATGCTGTCCACCTTATGGTAAGTGGTAACCGCCGCTCATGGACACCTGTAATCAACCCCAGATAAGATGTCTTACTTGAGGTTGTCCACAGATGCGTTGCTACTCTTGAGGACTAAGTTGAAATACCTCCGACAAGTATGTCTCCCTTATCACATCTTTCAGACCAGAACGCAGCAACGCAGTAATAGGTGTGGTGGTAGGAAATGGAAGATGTATAATATTACTATCAATTTAGAAAATAAGGACGCATGGTAACCCTAGCCGAGTGGGGCGTACTAGTATATCTGTAGAGAATAGATTTGTATTACGTGTACTTGTACGTATGTATATACATACATAAAAAAAACAGCTGTTGTAGACATCCAAAATTCAAAAAACAAAGGGCAAAGAAATGGCAAACGAAATAATATTATTTATCGAAATAAGTGAACAAATAAAAAAAACATATTAATATTATTAAATATACGAATATTCATCCATCAGCTTTCATGACGTTCACTGCTGGATACATGTCTCCTGATGAAGGTGTTTGTCAATCGTCACTGGAATCGCAGTGGGTGTTGATGTTACATAGGAAAATGCTGCTGGAATTACCTTACCGTTTTACCTGAGGTTACCTACAGGTACGATGCCACCCCTGAGCACAAAGTTGGAACGCCTCGGATAAATATGTCTTCTTTACCAAACCCTTCAGACCACGACATAGCACCGCATAACACTGCAGTTATTAGGCAATTAAATGGGTGTGGCAGTGCTTCCGGATTCAAACTACAAGAAGTTCTACCTTCTCTTAAAATAAGAGTATAAGAGAATCTTAAACAAACGAAAGGTAATTAAACATATTTATCGACGAGTTCCAGTCTCGTCTCGCTAAATGCACAATTCATTCCGGCTCGGCTCCATTGTTAACAAAACGTTCTTAAGGAGCACCCTGTTTTAATACTAAGGCGCGATTCAGACGGGCGAATTGTTGCACATAGCTTGACACATGTTAATAAGTCACGATTAATAATTAAACCGTTTAAAACAAAGAAGAATAGTAGAGAATCACGAGATTTATTTTCGTAACATATTTATAGTTAAGCTCGCTTTTTATCATATTCATTCTAATATTATGAATGCGAAAGTTTGTAAGTAGATCTTATACGCAAAAGTTACTGGTCGGATTTCGCTGAAATTGGGCACACCAATAGTTTACGATTTAGATTAACACACTATACTCATTAACGTGCTAAACATTACACGAAGTGGGCGGAGCCACGAGAAAGAACTAGTTATTTACTTAAATCCATAACAGTTAATTAGAGGGTAGTGCTATTATCAAGAAAAAAAAATTGATATAAAAATTAAAATAACAAAACGCCCAGGAACATTAATCCATAATCATAATAAAATTAAAAATTCAATGTGTCTACATCGTTTATGCTTGCTAAAATATAATACTAAGAATAACTAATAATAGAAATATAGACAGATATTTTATTTCTTTCTGTATGTTTGTAATCGTGACAAATCGAATGGACGTAGTTAAGAAATTTAATATTTTTACAGATCATGCTTAGAGATAAGATAAAGTCATTCATTAAAATCCGTCTACTCTATCAAAAGTATATAACTCTTTAACAATTTAGAGTTACATTACTTATTTAAGCACGAGAGAAACTGCGGGTCACAGATAATATAAAATTAATGTTACAAATAAAAATCAAATGTCTCATATAAAAAGATAACAAATGAAAACGAAACGAACATGAAATAAATTTTCAAATTAAAATATAAAGTATAGCGCATTGTTATCAACTTGGTAAAAGCTTTTTAATCACATGCCATTATTTGCAACTAGACAATGGATATTATAGACTCCATATTGTTATTTTATGTCTGTATTGTTTTTCATCGCCGGTAATGACCGGCCGGTAATGAGCATGCAATTTACTCGATGCTAAATATTTACTCTTACTTACCGCACATGGACATCTCTAAACAACTTCATATAGAACTGGGGTTCTATGCGAAGTCAATTACAGATGCTACTCTCGAGGACTAAGATGATAGCCTCATATATAAGTGAGTCGGCAACCACACCCTCCCACCGAAACAAGAATTACTTCACGCTAAAAATATGTCTGCGGTGGTACCACACCAATCGAACTATACTGGTTCTACCGTATTTTATTTTTTATTTATTGTTTTTTTTATGATGGCTACTACATACATTTATATATATTTATCTATGATCTATAAGTATCTATGAATATATCTTCTTTAGAAATAACCTATTGTGATGTTTATTTTGAGGAAGGTAACCTATTCGAAGCTTATTCTTCTTAAAAATACTGCTATGCATCTTCGAGAAGCTTTATCCTAGCTCTAGCTAGAAGATACTCCTTTTTGCATACAACAACTTATCACAATCCCAAAATTATTATTTTTGTAGCAGACCAGATAATTTTCTAATGAAGATTATTCCGTTCGTTTCGATAAGTAATTGTTCTAATATAGCACAAAAAGTAGCACAATTCTCTGTTTATATAATAATAATAGGTAATAATAATTACTATCCACCAAATCCACAAATGAATTCCAAGAAAATAAACACATTCGTGATTCTTAAGTAGATAACTACTTAACCTGCTAACAAACACGTACATTATACAATAATATTTTTCTCGACTGCGTCAGAAGGAGGGAAATATTTTTTGAGCGTATGTATGTTTGTATGTTCATTTTTTATGCACGCTCGGTATATCATTGGAATCTTCTTAGTTGTCATAGTGATATTGAATTTTGAAATATGGCGCCTGTGCACAGAAAAAAAGAGTAAAGGTAAAATCTGTAAAAAGACCAACCAAAAATAAGTATTTTATAACAATTAAGTTACTATTATGACGCAAACTCCTAAAAAGCGATAAATAAAAGAAGTATGCATAAAGAAAAAACAATGCTTATTCCAGTTTTTAAAGGCAGGACTTTTGTTTTCATAATAATTTCATGTTGCATATATACAAATATTATTCATCAATCTACGTCTTTTCGTGTATATGGCTGTGTAAAGATGTACACTGAAAAACAAACGCACTGTCACAATTAGCCCTTATTCATCTTAATTAGTTCCGTCGCGATCTTCAAGCGCTACTTCAATGTTGAATTGTTTTCACAACTTCGAAATTATGTCAGTAACAGAGTTGCTAGGCTTTCGTGGAAATGGACCGATGATTAAATAACTGGTAAGTTTTTTTTAGTTCCATCTCTGTCACATTTATTTAAATGTATTTTTGGGGGTTATGTAGCAACCGAGCGTGTGGTCTAATCCACCTCATTCATGTTTATTTCATATAGAACAGTGGTTCTATTTTAAGTCGATCACAGATGTGATGCTATTCACGAGGATTAAGATCGCCTTTTATATAAGTGAGCCGACAACCACACTCCAATTGCATCCGTAAGGTTTATATACAAAATTTAAATCTTCTCAGATTAAATTTTTTGTAATTATATATTAGGTTAGTTATTTCGCTTTAAGTTGTTTTTTCTCCTGTTATAAATTATTATTCGTTTTACTATGACAAGTATAAAAATCATACTATATTATTATTTAATTTAAATAATAATAGCATGACAAACAAATAAAAAGTTTACAATACTTATAAAATATGTGACTGATACTAGGTAAATATCGTGTTTTAAGCTGTACCAGGCTACCGCTGGATTCAGATGGCGCAGGACCGGTCGAAGTGGCGCAGATTAGGGGAGGCCTATGTCCAGCAGTGGACTTTCAAGGGCTGATGGATGGATGGATGGATGAAGCTGTACACGTATGATTAACTTCCCCTCATTATAAATTAAGGTTATCTTCCTAGGCTTAATCTTTCACATTGTTGGTAGTAAAAGAGCGAACACAATAAAATTGTTGTAACTTTATGTTTCAACATTCAACTCTGCTACACCGCGCCTCGGGGCTGAATTGCCTAAATTCTAAAGTTCTAACTCGTAATTTCATTAAATAATAGCTTTTATTGCGCGTCCGGCCACGTGGAAAGAGCCTTCGTCAGGATTATTCATAATTGAATTTAATTCAAATGCTTTTTCATATTCCAGTGTTACACCAAAATGCGTTTGATTGTTACGATTATTGGAGTGTTATGTTTTATAACGTTATTATGGAAATAGCAAGTTTAAGGCGTTTATTTTAAATTATTCGTTTTTAATAGCTCTGCATTTTTAATTTTAGGTAGGCAGAAATAGGTGTGGCGGTGGTGCTTCCGGAGTCGAACCACAAAGAGTTCTACCACCTTCAACACGTGAATTACTAAAGGCTGAAATTATTTTATTTGCGCAAAATTAGCCTATTAGTCATATTTTTGTAATTAAATAATATATGTTACGTCAGTTAACCGATAATAATATAATTAAACAGAACAAATATGTGGTGTGAAAATATTAATCTCTTTGTTTATTTGTGTAGATTTATTATGCGTAATTTTAGAAATACGTTTTAAACATTGGGTTATAACAAATTATTATGAAATGTTAAGGTAATCTACCCCGCAAGGGAATTAACAAGGGACAATGAACTTTAAAATTTATGTTTTTGGGCGGCAACATTGCTAAACAGCAAAAATTATAAGATTTGCTTTTGATATGATATTGTGTATGATTTCAGTCTAATATTATTGCGGAATTGGTACATTTTAATATATTACGGCTACTTACGATGTACGGTTTGTTTAATTTCTTTTTACTCGTAATATATATAACTGGTGGCAGAAGCAATGTAGATCGATCGGGGAAGTCCCACCACCACACACCACACCTATTTCTAGCGTGAAGCAATTCTTGCGTTTCGCTGGAAGGGTGTGGCGACCATCCTAGTCCGTAGTCAGTAGTAGCAACGCATCTGTGATAGACTTCAGATAGAACCCCTGTTCTATATGAAGTTCCTTACATATGTCCATGGGCGGTAGTAGCCACTTACCATCAGGTGGACTGCATGCCCGTTTGCTATTTCCATCAGATAAAAACAAAACTGTACGATATTTATGTGGCATACTTTTAAAATCATGATACAAATATATATAGAAGGTGGTAGAGCTCTTTCTGGTTCGACTCCGGAAGCACCACCGCCACACCTATTTCTGTCTCATAACAGCAGTGTTATGCGCTGTGTTAAGCCACACCCTTCAGGCATACTTTTCCGAGGCGTTCCATCTTAGTCCTCAGGGGTAGCAACGCATCTGTGGCTAACCTTAAATGAGACTTTGATCTTACCTAGGGTTGATTACAGATGTCCATGGGCGGCAGTAGCCACTTACCATCAGGTGGTCTGCATGCTCGTTTACTACTTCCATGCTAAAAAAAAATATATAAGGTAATATTTATGTATATGTTATTTCGCCAGAATAATTTATTTTTCTTATCATTGAATCACATAGATGTTGGGATATCTCAATTTAACCACAAATGGGTTGCTACCCAAAGTACCAAGTTGCAACGCCTTGTGTAACTCTCTAACAAATTGTAAAGCTAAAAGGCAGCATGTTTAACACTTCTATTATTAGGGGCAAATAGGAAGTGCGATGGTGCATCCATATTCGGACCATGAAGGGTCTACCACCTTTAAGCCCTCACAATTATCGTAACTATTAAATTTATACATATAACTATAACCTATTGGAATGCAATCACCATATCGTTATATGTATATCCATATATTTGAGGCTAGAGAATATCAAATAACATTTGAATATCGCATTTATTTAGATCCAAAACGGGGTATTTATTGTTATGGGAATTTGAAGATAACGTAGTGGAACGACTTATCCTTTTTCGAAACGATTGAAGAAACACGCATGTGTAGGGTTGCGTTATTGGATTATAGGCCAAATATTTTGTTTTTATTCCTTTTTACCGACGTTAGAAGGAGAGTTATGTTTTTCGAGCGTATGTATTTATGTAAATATGTGTGTATGTATGTATATAAGAATGTTATATATATAGTAGTTTTATAACTTTGGTATGCTTTATAGCCCAAACGGCTTGACAGATTATAACATGTGACGTGTCATTGGTACCGTCTCAGTTGTGATAATGATATAGGCTGTAATTTTTAAATATTGCGCCTGTAAACTATAATTAATATTTTAATATAAGTCATGATTTTAATATTTTTTTTTTATATTTCAGGTTTAGCTCCCAGATATTTTGTTTTAATAATCATTTATTTAATTATATAGATTTTTTTAATGGGTGAGTTTATATATACCTACGTTACCTACGTTGCCTACAAAAAATTTACTGATAACTTATTAACTTATTAAAATTATGAGTATTTTTGCATTATTGCATAGGTGTCTATATATTTTGAATGATATTGACACATACAAAGAAAAGTACACAAACACCCAGACCCAGAACATAAATCCAAATTAGATAGGATTAATGAACATATTTATCTGGCCGAAATTCGAACTTATGTCAGATCAGAAATATATTTATTACATTTTTAGTTACACGAAATAATCGCCTAACTAATAAACCTTCATCCTAATAAAAGTTTAAATTTGAATGTTACTCGAAGTACTAATAAACTCCATCGCAAAATAGACAAGCGAATTCAAGTTCTCTTTTTATTATGCTATGCGTTTATCTACATTACTTAATTATAGGCTTTATTACGTGTGTATAAGAGCTTAATTGCTATGAAGCTTATGTTCGCGAGCGCTCGATTCTTTATTTTATCGCTTGGAATTAAGACAGTAGATAAATGCTATCGTGAAGTTTGTTTAATGAAGTACTGAATAAACGAATGTAGACCGGGACGAAGGTCAAAGAATATATTTTATTTATAACTACCTTTGCCCCGCAGTTTTACTCGCGTTTAAAATGTAATATAATTATATGTGGAACTTTTGTAAGAAACATGGATTTTAATAAAAAGATAGACTAAATGTTTCCACAAATTGCCTATAAGTCTTGATTATAAATGCGAAAGTTTATGAGAATATATGTGTATTTGTTACTCTTTCATCAAAATCTACTGGTCGGAATTTAGTGAAATTTGGCGCACTGATAGTTAATACATATGATAGTTATTATTAGAGATGCACCGAATATTTGGTTGGTATTCGGTATTCGGCGTATTCGGCATCTTTTTCTCTATATTCGGCCGAATTATTAATTATTCGGTACCGAATATATTCGGTTCGAGTATTTCTATTTTCTTGCCTACACTCCACGATATAGAACTAAACGACAAAACTTCTTATGTAAGAGTTATGTCACATTATAAGTCAAAGTAATCCAAGAATGTGTTGAATAAAGCTATAAAATAAATAAATAATAAATTTCATATAAACATTTTATTACCTCAATTTTATTATTTTTAAGCTTAAAATAATCATTATTTTAAATCTCAATCAATTCCACATTTCTTTTTAAAACTTATATTTACATTTATTTATAGACCTCAAATCAACATTTTTAATTTAAAGAAAACACCGAATAATTCGGCCGAATATTCGGTTCGGTAAATGTTAAATCGAATAGTATTCGGTTATTCGGTGAAACCACTATTCGGCGCATCCCTAC
>MOOZ01001238.1:108202-129360 GCA_002930495.1 Cecropterus lyciades
TTCACACACTAGTACCTATCCTTCAACAAAATTTATCAACATCGTGAGGTATTCCTTTGAATACCACAGAATAGGTAACCGTTTAGCGCCGCATAATTCTCTCATAGTAACCCTTTCGGGAGCTCCCGGGCGTAAACAGCTTAAGGATATCAACAATAATGTAGTATGATAAACATTTTAGTTTAGTTAGGTGCGAGGGGACGGAAGTTTGATGTTTTGGACTTGATTGGAGTTCAGTTTTGTTGTTTAAACGCCTTCTTGGGTTTGGACAGAAGTGTGTTGATACTTCTTCTTTGTTGTATTTATGTAAAGTATTTAACATACTGCGTCAGACGGAGGGTAATGTTTTTCGAGCGTATGTATGCACGTATACTACGTATGTTTGTTTGTATGTATGCCCATTTCTTTGTCACGGCTTACACCCCAAACGGCTTAACGGATTGTGATATATGACATATAATTTGAATCGTAACAGTTTCCAGAGTGGCATAGGCTCTATATTTTTTACATGGCGTCTATAAATAGGTATATGCCCCCCCATGTTTGCGTATCAAATGAAAGCTAGTTAATAAAACATTCTAAATATATTTTGTATATAGCCCTAAACGGTAAATGTTCGAAATATATAATGATCTCATTTTATTTCGAACTTTTACCACCTTAATACCCAACCTAATATGGACTAATTCCATACAGAATTAGTTAGATTAGGCAGGAACATAAAAGGAAATATGAAATACGTGTTACGCTTCAATAGAGAAACAGAGAAATGCTGAGGAAAGTATTTTCATAGGGTACATCTTGTATCGTTAACTTTGTTTTATTAACTAAAAAATAATAGGTAGTTACGTCATGAAATAGGTCATAATTAACCGTTTTAAATCAATTGTTTTAACTTAGCCATTTTTCATGAGTTATTTGTAAAAAAAATAATACAACCATTTTTTAAGTAACTAAAACCAAATAAGTAACTAAACATCGAGGAAGTAGCTTATTTTTTAATTATTTATGAGCTATTCCATCATAGATACTAAAAGAATACATGTACTTATTTTTAAAATTAATGAAAAATTAACTATACATCCCGTAGAAGAAATTTAATTAAATACGCTACATGTGAACTAAATTATTAACAATTCCAAAATCCCCACTCACAAACAATATTTTTCACCACAGAGTCGTCACACGGAATATACAACGACCCACACTCTAATTACGTTGTATTAATATTAATTTGTATGTACTCTCGTATTTGCTCGAGCCTAATTAATGGGACGTGTTTGTTTTAATGGTGTTTATGGGATTTGTGTGAATGGGATGTGTATATACCCATGAAAGGTAGAACCAGTATCGTTTTCCTTGGGAAGGTAACAGCGAACCTATTTCTAGAAGGTTTTTTCGTGAAACCGTTCTTGTGTTTATGTGAAAGAGCGGGTGGAAGGTTATATTAGTTCTCAAAAGTGACGACATATCTGAGGTCGACTTCATGGGCGGCAGTGACTAATTACGATCAAACATAATGTATGCTTGTATGCTGTTTCATTTCGCTGTTTTGAGTAAATATGTGCACAGTTCAAAATCTTTATCCTTCTTACTTTTAAACCTTGGTGCTCTGACTCTACTATGGTTAAAAGCCTTTTATATACGGGAGCAATCCAAAAAACCTAATCATAACAAAATCGGGGAATACAGTTCGACGTTGTAGTTTAGATTCTAACCACTAAATCCAAATTTAAATTATACCAGTTACTAGCTAAAAGATTCAAAAATTTAGTACGTTATTCGAGATCAGTAACGCATCGTGCTTGGTGGAGAGGGAAGTGCTGCAATTTTGAGGGTATTTTGCTGTGTATCGAGATTTGCAATGTGTATAACTTTTGACTTGGAGAAGCTACGATGTTCGTTTAAGTTTTAATCGTCAGCTGTCGTCAAAATCTATCGATTGTATATAAAACATTAGTTTGAAAAAGAGACAGTGAACATAAATCGGTATTAGAATAAAATATATATATAATGACCGGGTCAAGCAGTGCCGAGAACGTAAAGGAATAAGTGCGGCCGTGCGAATCAACGACAGTTCCAGTATATCTGAAGCTGAGGCGGTTGAAATTATGCAATTGAATGATGAAATCGCTTCTACATCGATAAATATATAACCCATTACATAAACGTATTCACGTACATACAACACACGGCCGTGTCCATGACACGATCACACTCCATTTTTTTTAAACTTTATGCATTAAAATGCATAATAAAAAGAAAGTTTAAAAACTAAAACCCGACTACTAAAACACGCTCTAAAAAGTACGAAACAAGAAAATAGTCTCCGCTGAAATTATAATGTACTAACTATTAAAAAAATACCGGCTAATAACTAAACAACTTACTAACACGTATTACGAGATTTTTAAAGGAAAGCCGTGGTCGTATGCCACCTACTGTAGCAAAAGCAGATTCATTATAATCTACAAATATTATAAAAGTCCCCGGCCACGTCTCTCTGTCTGTCTGAAAGCGATAAACTCGAAAACTACCAAACGGATTTTTATACGGTTTACAACATTAGAAAGAGTAATTTCAGAGGAAGGTTTAAGTATATAATTTATTATGTTTTTATGTAAATTAGCAGAAATACGGTGATGTGGAAGAGGTTCAAAAGAACTCGCCAATCGGAGCTTTCCACGCGAAGGCCGCGTAATCTACAACCAATCTATAACCAGCGGACAATGAAGAGGCTTCTAACGACACCTTATTTGTCTAATTATGATAACTAGTTTAGAAGTTATGGTGGAACAGATGAACATCGATACCCACATACAAACATGCACTTACAAGTCAAAATAATAACCCTCCTTTTGCTTCGCCGTAGTCGGGTAAAAAGTAAAATAATGCGTTTTTGTGTTGTGTTATTATTATTAAAAGGAAACTCTAAAAGAAACGTATAAACATGAAGTCCAGAAACCAATAGTAAATATTTTTTGTAGAATATACACGATATAATCGTTTGATGGGAGTGGTTCTTTTACGATTGACATTTTTGTATCAAAATTAGGAGCATGTAGTGCACCTGATCGTGGGAGATCACTGCCGCCCACGTCTGTAATCAACTCCATGAAGATCAACGGTTCTACCTTAAACCGATCACAGATGAGTTGCCACTCCTGAGTACTAATATGATATAGATATAATTGGATGCCCTTTTACACCTGCAACTTTACCTGTCTAACATTTTTAAAAGAGATAACTGACAGTAGAACATTCAATATAAACCGTGCAAAATATATCTTGCCTATATACATGATAAAAAATGTAACAATAATATTTCATAAAAAATACTTTGTAAATATTGTAATGCTAAAAATTTTTCACTTCTGACGTGAAATGTTACAACTGTCAGTTTTTTGTTTCTCGTAATTTTGTATTCAGCTTATTGGAGATTATTATATTTATTATACTTTTACAAATTGTTTCAGGCCTGTTCCCTCACGGATCTTCATTTCTAAAAGGTAATACATGCATTTTATTCTAACGTAATTATAATAAAAATACTAACTATTTATAATAAGATTTTTTTTATAATAAAAAAATTGCAATCGAGCATTCATGATATTTATTAATGATAAACAAGATCAGAGTACTACCTGAAGCTGGTGACAAATGCATTGCCCCAAGGACTTAGTTGGAAGGCCTCGGATAAGTATGTTTCCTTTACTACACCCCTCAGACCAGAACATAGCAGCGCTAACAATGCTCTTAGTTGGCAGATATAGCTGTGGTGCTGCTTTTTTATAGTATAGAAGTAGCAAACGAGCCTGCAGTTCACCTGATGGGAAGTGGCTACTGCCGCCCATGGACATCTATAAGAAACCCTAGATAAGATTAAAGTCTCACCTAAGGTTAGCCACAGATGCGTTGCTACCCCTGAGGACTAAGATAGAATGCCTCGGATAAGTATGTCTCCCTTACCACACGCTTCAGACCAGAACACAACGGCGCATAACACTGTTGTTATGAGGCAGAAATAGGGGTGGCGGTGATGCTTCAGGGGTCGAACCACAAAGAGTTCTACCACTTTGGTGCTTCCGAATTCGAACTTCAAAAGGGTTCTACAAACAAACAAAATTTACGACACTGCTTCAAGTTATAAATATTATTCCAAAATAATTAAAGAGAGCGTCAATTGCCTTTTAAATGAAAATGTAATTGAAAATGCTGATATGAACAATGATGATAAAGAGAATTATCGGGCAATTTAAATGATTAATTAATTACGCAAGCTGTTAATTGTAGCGGTTTGTCCAGTAATCCATTCGATAATTTTATTAAAAACAGTTCAAAATGCATTAATCAATTAAAAATTTATTAAGTATCATTCCAATTAAAATTATAATAACTATCACAGTTCGACATCTTACTAATATTTTATTTATGCGATATTTTGTTTGGATGCATGTGTGTTTGTTGCTCTTTCACGCAAAACTACTAGTCGGATTTCGCGAAAATTTGACAAACAAATAGTTTATGGCCTAGATTAATACGCAAGATACTCATGATTGTGATAAACTTGACTAAAGCGAGAGAAGTTGCAGGAATATACTAGTTATTTTGTGATACCGAACATTAGATTTGTTAGTAGACGCGACCGTATGTAGGTATGTTTCATATTAAAAATATAAATATTAGAACTTCACAATAATAATAATTATTGATAACTAGCTGACTCTGCAAACGTTGTTTTGCCATATAAAGCAAAAACTCTCATTAGAAAAAAAACTCCCGCTTTTGCAACATTCTTCATTGCTGCTCCGCTCCTGTTGGTCTTAGCGTAATGATATATAGCCTATAGCCTTCCTTGATAAATAGGCTATCTAACACCGAAAGAATTTTTCAAATCGGACCAGTAGTTCCCGAGATTAGCGCGTTCAAACAAACAAACTCTTCAGCTTTATAATATTAGTATAGATTATATCAAAAACTGCAATATAAATCAACACGTATAGAAATAACATATAGGTATAGTCTAACATGAATAAGCTGCCTCGCACCATACCTTATGCACGTCTTAATACTCACAATAACAGAAAGGGAAAGGTGCGCACAATAGGTTGCGCACCAAAAACATAACGAGGTCATTCGATCACTAGATTTTTCTTTTCATATTTTTCTCATACCGAGCGTCTTATATGTATATCGATTCTTAAGGAATAAACTCCAAAATATGTATATGTATTATAATACTTTATTTATCAATTTTGATGGAAACTTATACAAAGCGTTAAGTTAAATAAATATAATTATTACTAAAAAAACGTTTTAAGCAGTCGGGTTTTCTTTTTTAATATTTTAAACAGTGTTATTAGTTAAAAATAATATAGTCTTTGTCACTATGCATATTGTAAAATTTCTAATGATATATGGTAATTCTAATGATAAATGATATGTCATATTTCATAACTCGTCAAGCCGTTTTGGCTGTAGCATGCTAATGAAATGAACATACATACAAAGGCTCGATACGCTCGGAAAACATCCCCCCTCCTTTTGACGCACTTGGGTTTTTACCCGACCCACTGCTGTGAATCACAAAATTATAAGATACAAAACATCAAACAACTTAAACCCGTTCCTTCTACCTTTGTCAGACTACCCGTATCATTCGATGTTAACAAACAATTATTTTCTGAATCACCGAACCAGAAAATACAATGCAACTAAACTTAGTCCGTGATATGATGTCGGGTAATTCAAATTATGTGTGCGGATCGGATAAGGGTCGATGTTGGTGGTACACTGAGCGTGTAAACATTAATGTTTAAGTAGTTACATGTAGCTGGGGAGTAGAATATGGCTACGGTATCCCCTGCCTGTCGTAAGAGGCGACTAGAAGGGGGCTTCTGGGGTTGCGGGCGGCTAGAGTGGAAGCTCGATCCGCCCAGCGAGTAACCCCAAGAACGACGGCGGTATATGAGGCTGCATGTCGTCGCAGATACCGGAAGGTGCAGGGGAACAGTTGCACATCCCCCAAGATATGAGCCCAAGAAGGTCGCCACGCTAGGGGGCACCGGTGCGTTCCATTGGAGATCCCGGAGTCCCCTGCAAGCGCTGAGGAAGGACACCAAGGGGGTTTCAGTGGGTAAAAATCCCACATAACCCGGAGTCTCTCCCAAGGCTTCAGTGTACTTTTTGGAGGTTTCCCTCCCGTCATCAAAAAAAAGGTACAATAATTAGTAATAGTACATTTCTTTGGACATGCTGATTTTTACTCTAGAAAATCTGGAGAATCGTCAAAATCAAAGTAACAGTAAAAATGAATAATTTCCTAATTTTACGTAATGGGACCTCCTGTATAATTAGTCACATAAAATCGAGGCTGTCATTTAATATGGAACTACTTTTAACCGTGTTCTTACCCGACTGCGTCAGAAGGAAGGCAATGTTTTTCAAGCGTATTATAACGTGTGACGATATGTCATCATTGGAAACACAATTGTCATTATAAAGTAGGCTAAAACTGAAATTTACGCTCATCCTTTCACTCTCCAACTCCATATGTATTCGGCGTTACCTAATTTTGTAGAACAGTTACGATTTAAACAAGGGGGATAAATGCGTTTCCCTAATATCGCTTAGTATATCTCAACCCTTAATCCTTCAAAAACCAACACGGTGTATAAATTTGAAATTTTCGCAGCAAAATAAGCTTACAAACTTTCCTTGTTAATGCGGTTCGGAGGAACGTTTGTTTTATGTATTTAGTTTTTGACAGATGCTCGAGGAGTTTGGTTATTCCTGAGCGCGGATCATCATATCCTTGTTAAGGTTCCGTACCCAAAGAGTGAAAAAGGGTCCCTATTACTAAGACTCCGCTGCCCGTCTGTCCGTCTGCCTGTCACCAGGCTGTATATGTTGTATATAGGCTAATGAACTGTGATAGCTAAACAGTGGAAATTTTCACAGATGATGTATTTCTGTTGCCGCTATAACTACAAACCAAAAGAATAATATAAATATTTAAAGAGATCTTCTACACAATAATCGTGAATTTTTTGCTCGAAATTAATAACAGCAACAGGCAGACGCTTGAAATATTCACAGAATATTCACTTTAACAATAAATAATTAATTTAAAATAAAGAATAAATATTAAAATGGTTATTAGATCCCCATACAAGAAACGGAAAGATTTTTATTTGCTGTTTTTATAAATTATAACACCGTTGTGCTCGAAGCCGACTCGCCCTTGGCCGGTTTTTAACCCTATGTTTGAGTTGAATATCTGTAGCGCCCATGCTTTCCGAACACGTCCTATTGCCAACATAAAATGTACTGAATTATTTTCAGCATATAACCGAGGGTACAATGTAATACCAGAATAATCTGGTATAAGTCGATACAGCCACAAACAGACAATATTTTAGCACAAATAATCCTATGAAAAAGTATTAAACAAACATAAGGATGTCACCTAGATAAATACATGATTTCATTATGTACAAGTTGAGTACCGCGATTTCACCCGCGGTTTTAAACAATAATTGACTGATTATACTGAAAATTGCAGAGCGTGCCAAAGAAATGTACATACATACAGACGTAAAAACATATATAGATACATACGTGCAAAAAGTTACTCTCCCTCTGACGCAGTCGGATAAAAATGATAGGTGACATACATTTAACAGATATTTCACACCTTCACAATTTTTGAAAACCCACTTTAGTAAACACTGATCACGTAATTATTGGAAAAGTAATACCTAACTTTAAATGGTAACTCCACATTGTAACATACTTCAAACACTTAGGAAAATAGTTACAACTTAATTTTATTCCCACAGCATTTTTTTATATATGCGAGGTACAGACACGTTAACCATTTTTATTATATGTATGGATAAGCTTGAAGTTTACTACTTATTTCAAAGCGAATACATGTTACCAAAATATAACGAATATATAGCTAGGACTTAGCACTAAAAGTGTGGGAGATTCAATTTGATTTGGAAATACACGAACAGAAAATATTGTAGGACTATTTTTCGCTAGCTGTATTACGGTTTTCATATCCTTGACCTTCTGCAGATTATGTTCGAACTTTATTGGTGGGTTTTCATAAGTATACATTTATAGGTCTTCCTGTCTATAGCTCACTTTCTATTTCGATCTTACCCTCTATTTATATTTATGTGCTTATACATGTACATTTATGTTTCATCGTGAATGTTTAGCCCTAAGTATTCAAATATGTCGTAATCCATTATCTGGTGTGACCAAACTAATATCAAACTATTAAATATTTATTGTTCCTTCTTAATCTCATATAAAGCCGTAGACAAGCCTACGTGATGAACAAATCTCTCTATTATTGGTATTATTGGGAATTTTTACTCATATGCTTTTCTTAATGATATCAACCTGACCAACTGCTGCAAATGTAGTAAGTACCTCTTCTGTTCTATCCATACCTTTTATCTTTTCTTCATTTCTGATCAACTACTCCCAATGGGTACCTCTTCTTTTCTGATTATTAATACACCTGGTTGGGAATCATATTTTCTTGACTTAGGTGAGTTTTGGCATCGCGTAAGAGAGCTTTTAGTTCTATCTTCTATTATAGAAATAATTTCAGTCTCAATATAACTATTTCAGAAACTTTAATTCACATTATTATGTATAATCACAAAAAAAGTTATACCTTGCACTTCAATAAAATTCAGTATGGAAAAGACTTTTCCAGACAAAATAACTTTTTAACTGTTAACAATTCTAGAAGTATTTAGAAATTCTCAAATTTCTCCACTCGACATTTCGAAACAGGTTTCTCCCTCGGCACTTGTCTCGTCATTTGACTTGCTAATTTTGACTCCAAGCTGATTTTCAAAAGAAATGTTGTTGGTCTTTTTAGCCATTTAGATAAAAAGTCGAGAAATTCTAAGATATATTTATTATTATCATTACATATATTAAGCAAATTAAGGCTCCTCATGTTTATGTAATATGTTTATAGCATATAGCAAACCATTCATTTTGGAGTACATATTCTATTTTATCGACCTATGTTATCCTATCAATAATATCTACTTAAAATATTTTGGCTTAATCATATAAAAGGATACCTTATCATCATTTCCTGAAATTTGATAGTTGAAACTCAATCAAGTGTATAGGCATTTTGTAATATAAAATAAAAGTTTTGTTCCTCCGGTTATAAAAAACCTTTTCACAGATCCATTGATCAATTTAAACCAATTAGTATTGAAGCAGCGTAAAATAAGCGTCAGGCGTTTTCAATTGCTGAGACCCTTGCCCGGGGGTGGGACATAAATAGGTTGCTACTCTCAACGTTCCGAATTACAAGTGTTTTGTTGGAATTTCGTTTCAAACCCAGCGAGTGCAAATGTTTGTTGCAATCATTCGAAAGGTAGTAGAATCTTTGAACTCCACTCCAGCGGCACTAATCTTTTTTTCTTCTTCTTCTTCTTTTATTATATCGCAGTATAAAACGAGCATACAATCCATCGTTAATGGTTGCTTCCACTTGGAAATTGGTCAGCAACTTTATATATCACAGTTCTATTAAAAATTAATCAAGATGCGTCGCTATTCCTGAGGACTAAGATGTTCGCCTCATATGAACGTGGGCTGCCACACCCATTCGTAGCATAAGAATTGCTAGAGACTAGAAGCAGGTGTGGCAGCTGCACTTCCTCGATCGAACCAAACTCGTGAGAACTGAACACAGCTCTGAATTAACAAAATAGTAAGGGAACACTTAGAAGAGGTTTGCAAACTCCTTAGGGAACCAAATTATCTACATTTAATTTCACGTAGAACTCTCATTGATGTTCATAAGCGTTAGGCCACTCAGATTTTGGACTCCATGCATCCTTCTTCTGTTCCATACAAAATAAAAGCATTTGTTTTTGGTACGGCGTTGAACAATGGGTGTTCGAATACCGTGTCAAATTGGTTTCAGACACATTTCCATACACTATAAATTCTAGAGCTTGTCCCTGTGGTATAGAGATAATCGATTTATGGAGATGAATTGATTCGGACTGTATGGTAGCAGTATCTATATTTATGAACCATTAATCGTTACTATGCAGTTTCAACTGCGTTTAAAAAAGATAAAAGATAACTTTAAATTGTAAACACCAAGGATAGAGTAGATATTATATTATGTTAATGAAACAAAAGCTAAATATTACATCTAGATATGGGCTATAAATATGTATTCAATCCATTATATTAAATTTACTATATTTGGATTTCAAACACAGAGATAGAGAAATTAAAAATAAAAATTAAATGTGTTAACCAGAAAAATAAAAATATATTTGTCCATTATTATTTATTCTCAGTTCAACAAACTATATTTTTTGCAAACATTTGTGATGTTCCGAATTTCGAAGGCATAAGAATTGCTAGAGGCTAGAAGTGTGGCAGCGGCACCTTCTCGGTCGAACTATACTCAGAAGCATAGAAAACGGCTTGAAAAAAGATAAGAAAAATAGAAACTTCGACCTTTCATAATTAGAGTTCGCGGCTCGATTTCTGTACTCACATCTTTTGGATGTCATGCCCTTATTAGATATTAAAATATGCTTGAATAAGGATAACATCGCGAGAATATTTTATAATGTTTTCAAAGATGTGTAAAGCCTATCTTGCTTTTGTCAATTGGGTTAACTAATAACTAGATGCTTATTATTATGTGACACCCATGCCCAGCTGTGGGACACTAAGCGCTATTTCTAGCGTGAAGTAGTGCGGAATTTCGGTGGAAGGGTGTGATTGCTGGCTCAATTTTATATGAGGCGACGATCTTACTCCTCGCGAGATTCAACGCCGGAAGCGTTGATACTGATTGACTTCAGGTAGAACCCTTGTTCTATATGAAGTTGCATACGTGGGCGGCAGTAACCACTTACCATCAGGTGGACTACATGCCCGATTGCTACTCTAACGTGATAAAAAATTGATCACTACTTTAACTTACTTACTTTTACTTTAATATACTAATTTACAAACACGTGTTACATGTATACAGTCGAAAATCATAACATTTCAGACATAAAAGACATCTTTTTATCATCTGAAGAAAGCCTTTGCGAGCTTTCGTTCCGCCCCTTGAGTATGAGGAAACGCGTCTGTGGGAATTCGTTTGTGCTTCTATAAAAGCTTTGTAAGGGCAAAATATCATTTTTCACGTAATCCCCTTCACGCACTCATTATATGGTTTTATTGTATTTTTTAGCTTTTCAAATTTTGATTTCAAGTACAATCGGCTTACTGTTAAAACAAGGTGTCGAGCAGGCTTTTTAAGTACCTTTTTAAGGGGGGGGGGAACCTCAAAGGTACACCGAAGCCTTGGGAGAGACTCCAGGTTATGTGGGATTTTTATCCACTAAAACCTCCTCGGTGGCCTTCCTCCGCGCTTGCAGGGACTCCGGGATCTTCTATAAAACGCACCGGTGCCCCCTAGCACGGCGCCCCTTATGGGCTCTTCTTTTCGTCTGCGACGAAACGCAAACACACTACTTCACGCTAGAAATAAAACACCTACAAACTTTGCAACGGCAGTGTTACCAAGAACGCAGCCGATTTCCTGGTTTGTACGCATAAAATACACACGACAATCCTCCTATAATATTTGTAGCTTACTTCGAATGTAACTCACATACAAAATCACAATCCAAATGATCACATATACCCTTGACAACTTGCCTTACATTTACTCTATGCACGTTTGCTCTTATATGTATACTAAATTCCTATTACTATATATTTATATATTATATATTTATATATAATATTATAAAGCTGAAGAGTTTATTTGGTTGAACGTGCTAATCTCAGGTTCGAATTGAAAAAATATTTTTGTATTGAACAGTCCACATCTTGAGGAAGGCTATAGGTTATATAACATCTCACTAATTTGTTTGTTTGTTTGTTTTTTTCTTATTCAGTAGCGGGTGTAACCGCGGCGCACAACTAGTAGAAAATATAAGTTTAAGATCCCGCCTATACTTTCATATAAACGACGAAATAGTTACACGATGAGAGAGCCGCATGGCCGGATATTGAAAATTTTATGGAGATCAGCGGTCAAAGGCCGCTCCGGGTCATATTCGGGTTTGCAAGTTCATGGTTATTGTTATACTAGTAGATAACTGTGGGTTGAATTGGATTTTTTTTACTTCATAGACATAGTAACAATTAGGCTATGTTCAGAGGTTACAGTTTCTAAGAGAATAATTACACATCTAATCTTGATATAAATTATTTTTATAATGTATATTTTGTTTAATTTTATTTTCTTACACACCACATCATAAGATAACATTTCAATAAGTATGTAATAAACTATGATAATTTCAAATTAGCTTTATATTAAAATACTATTAGTTTTAAAATTAAATATTTTACATTTTTGCTCAAACTATTCCGTTGTTGAAATGTTATGTTGAAATGAAATCATATTTACCACTACACCAGCACTCGAATACTTACCGCCGTATCTACCAAAATGGAATAGATATTTTTTTAAACAGGTTTTCGATACAAAAGTTTATATTTTTAGAAGTATCTAATATTATAAAAGGGTGACTTTTAATATACGAGAGCTCATATTATACTGCAAGTAAATTATAGGTAAATGTGATAAAAGCAAAGTCGAGAAAATATTTTGTCATTAATGAGGTGACAGTAGAGCACATTATGAAATGCTTCGCGTTGAGACGTGCGATAAATAAGTTCTATGAGCAAAATGTATCTCAAGTAAAACAAATAAAACCCCTGTAGTCACCTCTACACTACAATTCCCTGAATTGTACGTACTAAGAGCACAAACTTATAAATCAAATATTTCCTTTCCCTTAAGTTTCGCGCATAAAAAAGTATCGAAACATTTTTGACACATTCGCTTAGCATAAATTAGCATTAAATACAATTTAAGCTAATACTTTGCAACTTATAATAAGTTTTGTTTAACGTTTGCACAAATATTGCTTTACGAGCGCGTTTGTTTTGTTAGCGGATTTTAATTACTAGGTATTATCTGATTTAGGCATCAAAATAAAGCTCTGTAAGTATTGTTATGTTAACCAAATATTATCCTAAATATGGTGACAAGCTCTTTGACGAGACTTCGTTCATGTTATTTTAATATTTATTAACAACAGCGCCTTCTATCGGCTGAAACTTTCAATTCAGACCGCCGAAAATTAAAATAATTTTACTCTTTATTAACAAAAACGGCGTCTATGTAAACTTTTTGCTACGAATAAAAATTTTAATGATGCTTACAAATCAAATTTTATTACTGTTTTAAAGAAAAAGCCTAAATTTAGTACACGCTTTTAACACTAAAAAATGTAAGGTTTATTGATTACAAAAGAGAAATCCGCTGAGATTTTTGCCAAGTGTTCTCAGGTGAGGTTGGGCTATGATCCGACTACCTACGAGCCGGCTCACTTAAATATGAGGCGACCATGTCAGTCCTCGGGAGTAGCAACGCATCTGTAATCGGTTTTAGATAGAACCCCTGTTCTATGTGAAGTTGCTTACTGATGTCCATGGGCGGCAGCAATCACTTACCATCAACATACCCACACAACAAACGTGATTTTTTGACGCTTTGCCTCCGATTCCGACTCGCAAGTTCTCAATCCAACATTTTTATTTGAAAGCTGATGCTTCCCGTGGAGTCTCATTTTAATTTGGTTCAATTCTGACACAGGCATCCATAAAAAAACCACATAGATTTAAATTTGCATTTAGTGTTAGCACGATAAATAGACCAATAACTTCGCTTCTACCGATCCGATTCTCATAAAACTTGAAATAAACGTTATGTAACTAAGATGAAATGATATAAAGAAAAATGCGACCTTCTACTCTTCGATCTTGATGATTTAGGGGTAATGCTGGCCAAAACCAAGAAGTTAGCTATTTGATGTTTACGAATATATATTAGGATTACTGAGCAGAGACATATTATGAATAAATTAACCTTCAACTCCTCAATCCTGATAATGCAGGGTACTGCATGCCTAAGCCATAAGAGTTAGCCATTTGGTGCTTACGGATATATAATGAAATTGATAAGCAGAGACTATGATGAATAAATTGGCCTTAAACTCCTCCATCCTGATGTCGCAGGGGTACTGCAGGCCTAAACCATAAATGTTGGCCATTTGGTGCTTACGGATATATAATAAGTTTTCTAAGCAAAGACATGAGACTTCTCAGTGGACCTTCAACTCTTCAATCCTGATGATGCAGGGGTACTACGAACCTAGACTATAGAAGTTGGCCATTTGGTGCTTACGTATATGCAGTAAGATTACTATGCAGGGATATAAGATGAAAATTTTGACCTTTAAGTCCTCAAACTTGGTGATGCAGTACTGCAAGTCTAATTTATGGCTTAGGAGTGGGTTGAGCTGTAGTGATTTATATTGGATGGATAAGGTTAGGTGGGAACATAATAGAAGATATAAAACTAAGCGAGCAGGGCGCGGCAGCGCCCTGCGAGCGGGTGCGCCCAGTTCATATAAATACAGACTTAACCTTTATTCACCTTTATGTATAGAACATATAATTTATAAAAGTTTTGTTAGTGGCTTAGGACTACATTTTACATTTATGCTGGAAGTTGAATTTACGTTTGTTTCAAGCAAAATTATTGATATTATATGAAGACAATTATAAATTTATCATCACTGAAAAGCGTGATTTTTTTTTTACAAAAATAGAAACCGACTTCTATTCTAAAAAATATAAAAAGTAATTAAAATATATGTTGGTTTCTTACATACACAGTACATAGTTCTGAAGTCGGCGCTCATATACTTGTAGGATATAGATTCGTCGTTGTAATCTAACAAAATATATTGAGCGCCGACTTCGGGACTATGTACTACGTTCTGTGTATGTGAGAAACCAACATATATTTAAATTATTTTTTTATTTTTTGTTGTATAGAAGTCGGTTTCTATTTTTTGTTATTTTTTTTTTATTAATTCACTCTCTCTCTCACCGTTTCCAACGCCCCACAAGAATTATAATGCTATACTTTCAATAATGCTATACCTGACGGTTTAAAAACTGATACGACTTCCCAGCAGTCCCTATTTGGGATAAAGGGTTCACATAAAGGACCCCGGCGAACAATTATGCATGCGAATAAATGAAAGTAGACATTGTAGAGTACGTAATAAAAGTTTACCGGAATCCTAAATTGATAGGTTTAAATTTTTTAGTCTCTTAAATAAATACACCTATTTCATGGTTTTCATTTACTTTCTAGTGAAAAGTTTCTAATAAAACCACGAATCTATGCTTTTAGTTAGGAAAGACAATAATCGAGATTTTTAGTGATTATAAAAATTGCAGACTCCACCTTTTACATACAAACTATAGCAGCATAGCTAGTATAAAGTAGGTTAGTGTAATTTTGTCCCTGTAGTTCCGGGATCAGAAAAGAGCCATACCAGAACAGTATTTCTGCCAGTCGTAAGAGGCGTCTAAAAGGAGACTTCCGGGGTTGTGAGCGGCAAGAGTGGGAGTCTGAACCGTCCAACCAAGCGACCTCGAAAAAAACAGCATTTATGGTCGCATGTCGTCGTAAACATCAGAAGGTGCGGTGAGCGTAAATACTCACCAGGGACTGAGGATATCGGTTACGTTTCGTCGAAGATCTCGGAGTCCTCCCACTGTTCTCAAGCTGTAGCCAGGCAATTATCAAATTATCGTACGACAGCCGTAATATTTTGGATCAAAACTATCGTACAACAAAGTACTACGCTGGTACATCTGATTTGATCTCAATCAATTTGTTGACCAAAAAGAAAACGTCACCTCAGAACAAAATGTTTCGCTCAAAACAAAATATGTAATCTCTCTTCGTAATGAAAATTATCTTACGATTATACTACACTAGCGTACATCGTACGTTACTATGACATTATCATACATGTACGATAATTATCGTACAGTTGGGAACACTGAGTCCTCGCAGCACTGAAAAGGCCACCGGGAAAGATTATAGTTTAGAACATTACACACATTATGTTTAGTGGTTCAATACGTCTCGTAATCGAGATTTCTAACTATAAAAGTAAGTTTAATTCCCGGTGCACGTTACTACTGCTTGGCTCACTTATATTTTTATTCAAAAATAAATCACAATTAATCAGTAATACTTCCTAAGTAAATAAATAAATTGACTGAAATAAACGCAAGTATAATAAGTAGGTAAACTAAAACATATATATTGAATCCTCTACACCCTTATTTGGAGTAAGGGTTCCCGTGAAAGCCTCGTACAGTATGAATGAATGAAACAAACAGAATGGAAATGACTCGCAGTCCGGGTGCAATAAAAGCCTCTCGTTTGTGCCGTCGAGTGTATTTCTGGGGTTGTTTTGATAGTTTTTGCCCCTTTCTCTTAATTTAAAATGTTGAGGAAAAATATTTTTTTTGTTTTTACACTCTAAAATTCTTTTCTGGGCCTTATTTACTATGACTTACTAACGTGCTAGGTTGCGTATAGTATGATCCAAGTACTTGATTTCTACGTTCATGGGTTTTATTAAAATACAAACTTTGCAGTTTTTTGTCATATGTAAGTATATGTGTTTATGCCAAACGAGCATGCAGTCCACCTGATGGTAACCGGCCACTGCCGCCCATGGACATCTGTAATCAACCCCAGATAAGATCTTAGATAAGTCTTACACTAGGTTAGCCACAGATAACGTTGCTAGCCCTAAAGACTTAGTTGGAAAGCTTCTGATAAGTATGTCTCCCTTATTACACCCCTCAGACCAGAACACAACAATGCACAGTACAGCTATTAAAAGGCAGAAGTAGGTGTGGCGGTGGTTGTTCCGGAGACGAACCACAAAGAGATCTCAAAATTTGGCACAAACACACATGCTGCGTTGTGGTCTGAGGGGTGTGATAAAGGAAATACTTATCCGAAGCGTTCTAAGTTACCTCTCACCATAGCATCTGCGGCTAATATCATCAAGGCTCTGATTACAGATGTCCATGAGTGGATAATGATACGTCATAATCCGTCAAGCTGTTTGTGCTGTAGCGCGTGCCAAAAAATTGACATACATACGAACTCCTTCTGACGCAGTCGGGTAATAAATATTGTAAAAGCATTTTAAAATAAAAGTTGTAACAATTTAGGTGCCATTCCCGAAATTGAACTCTGATGCCTTAATTGATTCGGGTTTACGCGAAAGGTACATAGAGAGAGGGAAACAAAATGGAACAAATGCCGTGGCGTGTGTCATAAAAGTTAGCCCCCTACCAGAAGTAATAGTGTAGAGAAGTGAAGCAGTTTCTTTTTACCTGACTGCGTCAGAAGGAGAGTAATGTTTTTCGAGCGTATGTGTGTTTGTTTTTATGTATGTCCATTTCTTTGGCACGCGCTACAACCCAAACAACTTGACAGATTGTAACGTATGACATATTATCAGAATCGTCTCAGTTTGTAGAGTAACATAATTTTAAAAAATGGCGCCAGCAATTTATAGAAAAATGGAGGACGGGACGACTTTTTTATTATCACAACAATATGGGTTAAAAATCAGGTTTATTGTCTTATTATGTCGTGACTACTTTATATAAGGTAACGAATAATAATGAGCATGCTTTTCACCTGATGATAAGTGGTCAGTGGTTACTGCTGTCCATAAATATGTGTAAGCAACTTCATATAGAATCATAAGGGTTTGTTCTGAAGTTACAGGCTACTCCCGAGTACTTAGATGATCGCGTCATTTGCGAGTGAGCCGACAAGTACGCGGTGTTACTTTCGTGGTCGAACCATCCTCGTTTTACCAAATTCAACTTGAGTTTATAGAGACCTTGTATACGTTCATATCCGTAAGGATTATTTTGGAATGCCTCGAATAAGTACGACTTCCTTACAGTTATCACCTTCAAACTAAAATGCAGTAAGGTTTAATACTTTTGTTATAAAGAAAAAATAGTTAAACCCTATTTTTTCTTATATAACGTGTTCCTATTTTACGTTGTTTAATTAATAACTCTTATTTTAGCGTTACTGTTTTAGTTTGTCTTTAGGAAGGATATTTTTCTCTTTTATAAACTTTCAAATGTTTGATAATAATAGCTTTATTATGCGTATTGATATACTTTTAATAAAAGTAAGAGACGCGAGCGGTGGGCAAGTGAACACAAATAATGCCAAGTTCTGCGAAATAAAAGTTTTCCCATCATGCCACTGAGAGTAATAGTAGTGTATTAATAGATCCCCTTTCAGTGAAATTTGGCAATGTTATGTAGAATAATCTTACTTTTGATATTGTGAGGCGATAATAACATTACATACGACATATTTTATCACATAATAATTGTTATGACATCAATTTTTTATAAGTACTTTGTATTCTACTTTTGATCAGATTTTGGTTACGGTAGGTCTCTATCACCCTTGCCTGTAATCGGCCATGAAGATGATGAAAGATTTAATTTCTCGTGATATTGAAGTTTTTTAATGAAATAGTAGTAGTAAGCAAACGCGTATTCTGTCAACCTCATAGTGATGGGTTCTTGCCGCCCATAGACATCTGTAATCTTTCTTATACAGTACTTTTTTTAATACCTACTAATATTTAGCGGTAAAGCAGACAGCACTTGAAATAAAAGTGTCACCAATGCCTCGATAGGTTGGAAGAAAATTTATTTTTTCACTTTTCTCGAAGAAACCCATGTCATAGCGCTCTGGGAATACGTTCATATATCCCCATATCGTAATATTATTATTCCAAATCTTGTACATTCGACAGAAATTAGAAAACGGCAGCGCTTGGCATTACTGTATCAAAATAGCAGTAGTATCAGCTATGAACTATAAAAAAATTACTAACTTTAAACTTTTTTAAAAAAGATAATCGTAACTAAGCATTTGATGAAATAAATTTATTGCAGGATCTTGGCAAATAGAAAAGTGTAACGCTTGGAATTGTGATAAGGTTGAAATAGATATGATGACGATATGATAGTATCACCTAAATTCTAAAGTGGTAAAACTTTTTGTGGTTTGTCTCTGAAGGTACCTCCGGCGCAGCGGCATACATATTTCTGCCTAAAAGCAGCAGTGTTATGCGCTGCGGGAGACATACTTATCCGAAGCATTCCAACTTAGTCTTCAGGGATAGCAACGCACATGCGGCTACCCTCTGGTAAGGGTCTGATTTTACGTTGGGTTAATTACAGATGTTCAAGGGCGGCAGTGACCACTTACTATATTATAATAAAAAAACACCAGCGATGAACCATAAAGATATCCAGAGAAATAAATATATTACCAGATTTTCTCGGCAGAAGGTTACCGGTAGAGTGTTGACACAATTTTACGTAAAGGGAGCAATAATTTCTAATGTAAAGAACACATTATTCAGGCGGCATAAATTGCGTACAAACTTGTTTATGCTCAGAAATAATCTGATTCAAGCCTAAAATATAACATGTTGAACCACGAAAACCTAAATTTTGGTTTGAGATTAAGTGCCCAAAAACATGTGATGACATTTTTATTTATTTTGTACTCATATAATATTACATACAAAATCACAAGACGTGATGCCTTGCTTTTATGAAAGTACAAGGAAAATTATTCTTATATATGATTTTAGACTAATATTATCGCAAAATTGATACATTTTTTTATTTTACGGGTTGATATACGGTTTTTGAATTTTCTTTTGCCGATTTCGACCCAGTTACTTGGATCGTGGTCACGGCGAAACTACTATATAGTTTAGCAGTAGTTAGTTAAGCTACTGTAAAGTTTCGTCGTGGCCACGACACATGTAACTAGGTCGAAGTATGGGCAACATGAAACTCAAAAACCATATATGGTAAATATCCGTAACATATTAAAAAAAAAAAAAAAACTTGTTATCAATAAGTACTGTGTGTTATAACTTTTTTAAAAAGAACAGAATCTACATAGAGCTATGTTCAAATAGAACTAAATTGCGAGTATTTGAAAGTTTAGTTCCAGGGAGGTTGAATGGATTTGAAAGTTTAGTCACAGTCACATCTATTTTAACCGTAAGGCATTTCTTGCGTTTCGGTGGAAGAATGTGGTTGCCGGCACCCTTTTATATGATGCGACTTCAGATAAAACGCCTGATGCTCCTTACTGATGTCCACGGGCGGCAGTGGTTACTTACTCATATCTTATAAAAAATCTAAAGTAAAAATAAGGAGTCTATTTAGTACTTAGTCAATGGTTTCCAAACGTTTTGACACATTTATTTAAACAAAGCATTTTAAACACGGATAGACACAATATTATACGGATTGATTGTACCCTGAGGTGGTTTGATCGTTGTGTATTCCTACAGGACTGGTCATGTTGAAAGACGTGACTGAATATTGATGCTCGTTCAACATTTAGATTGTTTGGAAGATACTGTGAAACAGATATATGTAAATAAATTGTATCTTGAATAAACCTTTATAAAGTGTCTTTGTTTTCAATTGGAATATACTTTTCTGTCAATAGTATGCCATCAAAAACATCCTGTAAAAAAAACCAAGTCTCGCAGCTCAGTTTTTCTACCGTAAAAAAATGTGAGATCCATGTAATACCAAGTCGGTTAATTTATTTAGTGACGACCCGCGTGGCGGAGCGGTCACCATATCGGTCTGACACGCAGTGGGTTCTGGGTTCGATCCCCAGCCAGAAAGGAGATCCATGTAAAACCAAGTCGGTTAATTTATTTAGTGACGACCCGCATGGTGGAGTGGTCACCATATCGGTCTGACACGCAGTGGGTTTCGGGTTCGATCCCCGACCAGAAAGACATCTGTTTTTGTGTATTCGTCTTTGTGCGTCCATGGCACCCACGACACAGAAGAAAATCCTACTGTGGGGCTATGAGTGTAGAAAGCGTTTATGTTTATTTAGTCTCCACTTAAGGGACCTTCTGTCTTAAGTTAATACGTAAGTTATAATCATATTAATATTTGAAATCTTTTACGTTTTAAATCAGGTTGAAAAGAGCCTGAATTGCTTCGAGAAAAGAATAGTAATGGCCGTGCCACTTTTTTGCTCGACTTGGCGGGGGCACTACCGTGCCCCCAGATGTTAACGT
>MOOZ01001238.1:147598-158296 GCA_002930495.1 Cecropterus lyciades
CCCCTATTTTTTAATACACCCCTATTTTTTAATAGCCATTTTAGTAATTCAATAATTAATTACTAAAATGGCTACTAAAATAGGTGTTTGCGATAAATTGTAAAAATTTAGGGTTGTATGTATTTTTAATGCCATATTATTGAAAAATAAAAACAAAATATTTTGTCTAAAAATTAAAAAAAAATTATGGGTGAACAACGCTTATCACTTACGGGTATGAAAAATAGATAGTAGCCGATTCTCAAACCTACTGAATATGCACATAAAATTTGGTTAAAATCGATAAAGCCGTTTCAGAGGAGTAAGGTAACTAACATTGTGACACGAGAAATTTATATATAAGATGGCGTCTGAACACTGTGTTGCGGCAGCTGTACCTGATATTTTTTATATATTGTTGTTTTAACTCTACTGTTACATTGAAAAATTTAAGTTATGATATGAACGTGAGGTCATCCAAATTAGTGAATGCATTTGTAATCGATCTCATAGATCTTGTCCTTAAAAATATCCTTGATGGTAGTAACAACTGAATAAGTGAGGTGGATATTCTTTTGATACTTCTATTAAATAAAGACAATAATTGCTATGTAGATAGACGTGATAGAACGGATGACCCACGTGGTTGAGCGGTCACCATACCGGTCGCCATACCGGTCACCATACCGGTCTGACACGTAGTGGGACATCTGAATAATGAGTTTAGATTTCTGTTCTGGGTCTGGGTTTTTGTGTATTCGTCTTTGTGTGTCCATGGCACCCACTGCACAGGAGAAAATCCTACTGTGGGTCTATGTGTAGAAAACGTTTTACTCGTGGTTTTACTTCAGAAATACCACCTCCACTCTTATTTCTGCATAATAATAGCAGTGTTAAGCATTGCTGTGTTCTGTTCTGTGGAAGTGGTAAGGATGACATTATTATCCGAGGCGTTCCAACTTAGTCCTTAGGGGTAAACGTATCTGTGGCTCTGATATGACTCTGATCTTATCTGGGATTGATTACAGATGTCTCTTACCATCAGGTCGACTGCTCATTTGCTACTTCTATATTATAAAAAAATATAGCTATATGTTACAGATTAACAACATCGTTTATAGTTTATCGCTTTTAATGAGACATTAAGCAATTGCGATTGAAGTATAGTTGTAACACAGTTTATAGATGTTCTCTAGAATATTACTCGTCACAACATCTACAATATGTGAGTTTAGACGATGAACTTGAGTTGAGTTGATCTGTCTTTAACGGTATATCGTAAAATGTTTTAAAGTAATGAAGTATAATAATTATTTAACATTGAGACTAATTAGTTTGATTCAAATAATTATGAGTAAGTAGTGATTCCAGTAATATAAAAGTCTCTTCAGATGATTCTGTAGTTCAATTATAGAATAAATTTATCGTCTGTTTGATAGACGATTTACTCTATCAGATTATTTTCTATCGGGATACGCCTATAGGTCAGTGGTGGCAATTAGATATACAAAAAAATGTGAAAAATTAAAAAAATACCATCACGGCACGCCTGGCAGATGTGAAACATCGTGTTCGTACAAAGACAGTGCACAAGTGCGACAGGAACTAGATATATAGCATAATGAAAAAATTAAATATGATGATATTTTTACAGAAAATGAGGACTATTTATTAAAAAAAAATATATTTTTATTCAATATAAAAATTCAATATAAATCTCAAGTATATATACTTTTGGTATATATATATACATACTGTACGTTATAGTGTATAATATAAAATATATATTTATAGTAGATGGGATTCTACCTGAAAGATTAAGTGTAGCCTAACTGAGTCAAAAGTGGTAGAATTCTCTGTGTTTTTACATCCGGAATCACCACCGCCACATATATTTCTGTGTAATACCAGCAATTGGTATCGCTATTTTGGTCTGAAGGGATGTTGTATGGGAGATAAACATTCTTATCCCAGGCATTTCAAGTTAGTCCTCAGCAACTCCTCAAATAAGACTGTGATCTTATTTGGGGTTAATTACATATATGTCTATAGGAAGCAGTGGAGTTTATCAGGTGGAATGCATGTTCATATCCTATATCATATTATAAGAAAAAAAAACTAAATTTGAATTGTATTTCAGTATTTTTTTTGTTTCAGGTAACCTAAATACACACTGAAAAAAATACTGTCGGGGAATCATTCCAGAAAATAAAATTTTATGACTACGGTTGTATATTTAGCGTTGGGGTGAGTATGTTAGGATTAAAAAAGTAGAAAAGAATTCATGTAATCTGATAGTCTATCTATATCTATGTGTATATTACTTCATTGTTATTGTAAAACTTAAGATATCGTTTGTTTGGACGCAATAATGTCTGTATTAGTTAGACATGAAAAATCAATTTTCATTTACTGAAAAAGGTTTTAGACTATAATTAGTAATAATCTCTGAAACATAAAGTGTCTTCCTGATATTATAAATACGAAAGTTTGTGAAGATGTATGTGTCCGCACTCTGATCTGATAAGATGAGTGTGATCTCTTTCACGCAAAAACAACTGATTTGATTTGGGTGAAACTTAGCATACAGATAGTTTTTGGCTTGGATTAACACAACGGGGGGAACCGCGGGAAAAAGGTAGTTATACATTAGTGACGTTGATAACCGTAGTCGTCACTTGATGGTGTTTAAGGTGTAAATTATATCTAAGTCACGATATGAGACACTCCAGGTAAAATCGTAGGGCATGGCTAATTCTAGTTTTGAAGGGGGTAGAACTCTTTGTGGTTCGAAGGGTTCTGGTCTGTTCTGGTCTGAAGGGTGTGGTAAGGAAGACCTACTTTTCCGAGGCATTCCATCTTAGTCCTCAGGGGTAGCAACGCATCTGTGGGTAACCTTAGGTGAGACTTTCATCGTACCTAGGATTGATTACAGATGTCCATGGGCGGCGCTAGCCACTTACCATCACGTGGGCTGCATGCTCACTTGCTACTTCAATAAAAAAAAAACTTTAAAAAGGTGGACTTGCTCAGCCCGATGAACGATAGCCTAAATCTCTCTCATTCTGGGAGTAGACAAAGGTCTACACACCTGAGAAAGGCAAAGGCCTTTCTCAGGTGTGTATATTTCCTGACCATATTTTTATTAAATTTGAATTGTTTCGCTTAAAATTTTAGAAAAATCATTCATGCCTGGGGTTCGAACCTTGGACCCTCGATTGAAAGGCTATCACTGCTCTTATAAGTCATGACATTCATGAAGTCATCATCATCAAGTCATGAAATTGACTATTTTCGTTTGAGGATAATTTAACACCAAAAATAACTGTAAATTATCTCAATAAACAACATATCCCGAGAGAAATCATCTCAGCAGTGATTTGTTCGGAAAATAGCTAAAATTAGATAATTAATGTTACGTATTACTAACTTCAAACGAGATACAAAAAGTTTCCTGATAACTAAGGAAATGACCAGGAAAATGTGATAGATACCAATTTATTTCTGATTTATTAGCTTGGCGAGTTAATGATAGCGGTTATCTAAAATAGGCATTACCTCTCTTAGGTAAACATCATTAGACCAGGTGGTAGAACTATTATAGTTCGACCACACCATACTAACTACACCATAGAACTTGGCCATTTGGTGCTTACGCATACGCAGCAAGATTACTAAGCAGAGACATAAGATAAAAAAAAATACTTTCAACTCCTCAAACCTGATGATGCATGGTACTGCAAACCTAAGCGATAAAAGTTAGCCATTTGGTGCTTACGGATATATAATGAGATTGATAAGCAGAGACTACAATGAAAAATATGGCCTTCAACTCCTCAATCCTGATGATGTAAAGAAAAATAAAAGAAAACGTAAAACGAAGTCAGCAGGGCGCGGCAGCGCCCCGCGAGCGGGTGCACCCGGTTCATATAAATACAGACCTAATCTTTATTCACCTCTATATAATTTATAAAAGTAACAAAACTTTTCATGTCTTATGACTAAATTTTACATTTATGCTGGAAGTTGAATTTATGTTTGTTTTTACGTTTCAATTTATGCTTTCGTGTAAATTTATATTTACGAAGCAAAAATAGTGTTATTATATGAATACATAAGTGTATCATCACTAAAAAGCGTGAAAAATATTTTTTAAAAAACCGACTTCTATGCCACAGAAAAGCAAAAACAAAATAATTTAAATATATGTTGGTTTCTTACATAAACAGTACATAATGCATAGTTCTAAAGTATACTTCACTACCTTTTCAAGACTTTTGAAATAAGAGTTATTACATCATGACTTATTCGGCTTTATGTCTTCTAGTTGCTAGTTAGTGCCGCTCAAAGTAGTCCATTGATGACTGCATCTGGATGCTGCACGTCTAAAGGTCCTCCATCATTTGATTAAATAGCCACACTAAGTTTGTGTTATTGTCTCATATTTAGTTTGGTAACATGGTAAATTGGTATACCTTACCGGTATACTAAGACATTCCAACTCATCCAACTCATTCTTATCTGGGGTGGATATTTATGAGCAGCATTGGCTGTTAAAAAGAAGTTAAAAAGAAGGAGAACAAGAAAAGAAGTTAAAAGAAAAATTTAGAAATACTTCTATTTTTCAATCATAACATCAGAAAAGTCCAACAAAAGCCGAAGCGCTCTAAAATGATATTCATGGATAATATTAATTTATTTCTAAAATGCTGACAGGCATATAACAGTGCCAACTTTTAAATTTAATTTTTTAAATTAAACTTAGGCAAAGTTCGTACTTGGATGGCTGCCAGTGACATAGAAAACCATAATAGATTGGTACCTGCAAGCAGTTCTTATTTGTTTTGCTAATCCTACATTTTAAGAGGCTTTGGTATTAAATTTAAGTCCACTTTAAATTATTGCCTCAGCACGTTATTTTCATATAACAGCGCAATCTGAAGCAACGAAATAGATTTTGCTAGACTTGCAACTAAAAATTATGATGAGTAGGTTTAATTGCCAGGTGGTTATTTCGACAGGGAAATCAGTGTGTATTTCGACCGAGGAGGTACTACCGCTACACTTATTTGTAGTGTGAAACAATATTTGCGTCTCGCTAGAAGGGTATGGTTGTCGGCTTACTTCTATATGAGGCGACCATCTTAGACCTCGCGTAGAAACGCATCTGTAATCGACTTCAATATAACCATTGTTCTATATGAAATAGGTTATAGATGTCCATGGGCGGCAGTAACCAGTTACCATTAGATGGACTGCATGCTCGCTTCAATTTGATACAAAAGTTTCATAGTTATAGATGGAGGAGACAGAAAATTTTAATAGGCATGAACTTAGCTCATAAACGTGTATATAGCTTTGTTAAAAAGAATCTAAAAATGACGATTATCTTTTTTTTCACCCCCGACGCAAAAAAATATATATAACACCCCTCGTGTTATAAGATTGAGCTAAAAGGGTGAATCGATTTAGATGCGTTTTTTATTATTAGACAACAGGTTTCTAGGTGCTGGTTCTTAAAATGTTCTTTAATCAGATATAGATGGTGAAAGTGGTGAATAAAAATCAAAATTGTTTAAATATTCACAAGTGTGGTATCAAATGAAAGGGCATGACGAGTATGCTATAATTAAACATGTTTCATCCAAGTTGGTTGAACCATTTAGTAGGTATGAGAGTGAAAATGGAGATGAATAATCGAATATTGTCAAATATACTCAAGTGGGGTATTAAATGAAAGAGAATGAGGTGTATAATAAATTAGGCATGTTTTATCAGCACCTGATTAGTCGTTTACAAAGTATAGGGGGTGAAAGTCAGTATGAATAATCGAAGATTGTTAAATGTACCCAAGTAGTGTATTAAATGAAAGAATTGACGTGTACATAACAGAAATTGTCCATTCCATTGAATCGGTCAAATTGATAAAAGCTATGGTAGGTGAAATGTTCAATATTGAACGCATACCAAATACATCATCTCATCATATCACATCAACTCGTATTTGATGTGATGTATACAGATATTTACATGCAGGCAAATATATTAATATTATTTTTTACTTTTTAAATGGTTACCCACTTATCTTTATAGCGTTGGGGCTTATGCCTATGCTAAGTGTGGGTCCAAAATAAATAGACCCCGAAATTTGTCGAGAAAATTACAATAAAGTCCTTCTAGTAAAGAGGTTTTATGCTAAGAAGGGTGGGGGGAGGGGTCAAGGCCCTTAACTTCTAACACAGAATTCTACCACCTTCAAAGGTATAAATAAATCTGGAATTTATTCCGTGGGAAAAATCCAAATGATACCGATAACGTTTGACTCTTCACCAATATATAACGCGAGGGTTCCAATTCGATATCTTTTCCGGCAAGCGGCCGCCTCGCAATCCTTCCGTATCCAAGACCAATGTTCTTCTCAGTCCATTGAGGACGGGAAAATTGCTCTTAAATCAAGCCTGGTGTGATACAAGGCCATGTATGCCATTTGTTTCATTTATTTTTCTTGATGATAAAGGTTTTGGCTTACATCTTTTTAGAATAAGTATGAAAGTTCCATGTACGTCGAGTATATAAATAAATTTTTAGAGGACTTAGAATAAGTACGACTTAGATAATAGAAATTAATATTTATTTCTGCGAGCATATTGATTATTCAGCAAATAACCGTTCACTGAGGAACCCACTGATTTTTAAAATAGAATAAATATGAACGGTCGATACACGTTGCATATATCTGTAAAAAAAATGTTTGAGGACTTAGAATAAATGATTATAAAATTTATTATTTTTGCTGCGAGCGTACTGACTATTCAGCAAAGAACTATTCAGTAAGAAAACCACTGAAGAGAGAAAGAGAGGACTAGATTCTAGTCCAATATAGCTACCTTCAGTACCTACGTCGCAATCTGCCCGCCGACACGAAATCTGACTATCACCCCTCACAATTCATTGAGCTTACGTTACGCACGAAAAATTTTCTCCTAGACATTTGTCTCACCGATACCAACTGACGAGAAACGAAAAATGTTTAACGTATTAAATTAAAGTGTTTGTGAGCAAGAAAAAACTAAAAATTGACGATTATAATAAATTATGATTATAATAAATTTTGAAAAAAGTAAACGAGATTTTTTTATTTTTGTAAATTTAATAAAAAAATTATAATTTACTATTTTCCAGTCTATTCATCAATGTTTAAAACGCTAATGGTATGTTTGATGTTAGTGTGACCTCATTTCGATAGTAAACTAAAGCTTGTTTACTAACGCAATGACGAGTCTAGCAGAATGGCGACCAATGGAATGAAAATTTAAAATAATAGATTACAAGCAATTTTTATGACACTTATCGGTTTTATAAAATTTAAATAAAAGTATCAGCAGTTTATTGAGAATTATCATGGAAGATAATTTTCACAAAAAGTAATATCCCAATTCCCCCATAATACCCCATTATCAGTATTGACTGTTTTCATAAGATATATTCCAATTTTATCACTGGAATATAATATTACGTCCATCACAAATACATCACTATACAATCAGCATACGTTTTGCTACTTTGACGTTCAAAAAAGAGATTTACAATATAATCTATCGCTCTGTCACTTCCAATGAGACTCAGTACACCCGGATGTAGAGTACTAGGTGACATAACATTATTCATGAGGTTTCCAAAATTTGCTATTCTATGAATTTCATTTTCGGTTGAGCGAGTTCGCACAATCCCTTCAAATTTGGTGGATATTTTGCATCCCCTGATGACTCTATTAGGACGGGCTCATTTCTGTCGCATCAGCGAGAATTGACGCTGCGGTGTCATACGCTAGATCTGGGTCAAGCTTGCTGAAGAATCTTCGAGTGTGTTGAAAATATTGAAATTAACGACTGCCATCCATCGAAACTATCACCCGAGTAACTTGTGTTGGAAGTCTATGTTCTATATTTTAAAAAAGTAACTAGAAGACTAAAAAAAGTTTTATTAAATAAAATAATATCATTAATTATTTTTATTAATCAAATAATTTTAAAGCAGTTAAACTGAAGGATGTTTATCATTTTAAATTTAAAGTAATATAAGCATTTTTATTAGTCCCATTGGTGTGATTTTGATGAAAAGTAACAGTGTTATGTTCGATACTGTTATGATAGCTGGTAACGATTTTTAAGTAACCAAGTTAATTGCTTTAACTTTGAATCACATCACATTAACTTCTCTGTCAAAGGAGCCACCTTGTTAAAAAGGTTAATCATACATTTCACTTAAAATTTAGTGTGTGTAGTTTATATTTTTATCCTTGACGATCCTTCTTCAAAAGGACCATTCAGTTTTGATGTGGCGACTAAAGAATCGATTTTAAGAGTGAGAGTAGCAATTCCCAGAAATGTTCGTCTAGTGCGGTGAAAAACTTTCATAGCTTAGCGCGGTGACTACGAAAAATCGATTACCGATTAAACTTATACATATATGTCAATTATTGCCTCCGCCGCCGCTTCCGTCACTTCTCCCACAGTAATTCGAAGGTGCTAGAGCTCTTTGTGGTTCGATTCCGGAAACACCGTCGCTACACCTATTTCTGCCTCATAGCAGTTTTGTTATGCTCTGTTGCGTTCTGGTTTGAAGGGTGTGGTAAGGGAGACATACTTTTCCGAGGCATTCCATCTTAGTCCTCAGGGCTAGCAACGCATCTGTCGCTACCCTTAGATGAGACTTTGATCTTATCTTTGATTACAGATGTCCATGGGCGGCAGTAGCCACTTACCGTTACCACTTACGCTCGTTTGCTATTTCCTAAACAAAAAAATGAGTATCCTATGTGCGAGGCATAAACTATCTGTGTGCCAAATTTCAGCGGAATCTGAAAAGTGACTTTTGCGTGAAAGAGTATCACATACATCCTCACAACGTTTTATATTTATGAGTAAGATTATTGACACTTAATTTAGTCTCTTATCTCTTACAGTCCGGAATCATTTTGAAAAATATAAATTTAGCATTGAAACAGGAACAAACGACAATTAGCTTCGTGTGAAAATCCTAAAGCCGTGAACGCGACTAAGATCTAAGAACACAAAAGCATTAACGAAACAATCTCCATTACCGATGTTGCAATATCTGAAGCCGGAGTTAAAACACTCGACGATTTCACTTCAAGCACAACTGCTTTGGTAGCAAATAGATCGAATTGTATTTCCGAGCTTGTCCTCCGGCGGACACTCACTGTTTAATTGGGATTAAATGTCTGCGACACTTCAATTTCTTAAAAAAAAATAGTAACTTATAGATTTATTTTTGTAATTTAAATGAAATGATACAATTAAATAATAAACTTGGTTGAAAAGATGGCCACTGCATGGTAAACAGCAAGCGAAAAAAATTATTTTACGTAATAGAGCATACCTTATTTATCTATGGTTAACATGGATATTACATCTAGCTCCAATATTACAATAAATTTTCTGATCATTCATGAAGCAAAACAATTAGTACATAATATATCTTCTACATCATTATTAAGGTCGTGAGATAGAGCTTGCCATTCCCGTCCTTTACACAGAAAATCGAAATCCTGTAATCCGCGACACTGTGTCATGCTTAGATACAATCAGCTTCTTTCAGCTTTCTCTTGAATGGGAGGATTATGGATTATGTGGGTCGTATAAGAAAACATAATATTTAGAAGTTAAAATGTGGGGAAAATTACGGTGTATTTGGTGTCTTTGCTGGTTGTTTGTATGTCATTAGCTTCGAAGTTAATTGTTAATGCGCCTAAAATATTGCTTTTGTCAACGCTATTTGATTTTATTATATTTAAGGACTATATTCACGTGGAAAATTACATACATCTTTCCAAAAATTTTCTTTACAAAAATCTTTTTGCTACTCGGTATATTCATAATATTCTCAAAGATCCACAATATCTTTACGCTCATATTCACGTTAGGTAAAAAGCAGCTTATCTACTTAACACTATCTTTTGGTATTCCTTTCGAAAAAGGTACAAAAGGTTTCAAGATAAACACATTTGTTGATGTTTTTGGGCAAAATATTTCAAATGGTAATGGAACTTGTACCTCTTATTATTTCCCTGTCTAACAGTAGTATTTAACGAATAAATAATTAGAATGTATAAGAGTACCTTGCCCTTGCCAATTTGACCATTGAAGGGTTTTACCACATTCTGCAGGTATTTATGGAAGGACAGCCATATCGTAAAGAGAAATATTTTATAGGTACAATATGAAAAAAATACGCGAAGTCCGCGAGCTTTGTTGATTGTTTGTGCGTCATTAGCCAACAAGTCTTCATTAGCCAAAAGCTCGGAGGGAAATATGCTAATTCCGTGAAAATTGCATGCCTTTCTTTTCGAAATTCGGGGCAATTTTTTTTCGGGCATTTTATGTGTTGGCTAATGAGCATGCAGTTTACTTGTGATCACTGCAGAATACATGAAATTCAATGAACTACTTTTGAATACTTGCTTCTAAATATTAAAAAGGCTGTCAATTTATCATTAAGCCTACTCCATCTTTCATAGAACTGCTTACGTTTTTTTTTTTTTTTATAGTATGGAAGTAGCAAACGAGCATGCAGCCCACCTGATGGTAAGTGGCTACTGCAGATAAGATCAAAGTCTCACCTAAGGTTAGCCACAGATGCGTTGCTACCCCTGAGGACTGAGATGGAATGCCTCGGAAAAGTATGTCTCCCTTACCA
>MOOZ01001238.1:167299-178644 GCA_002930495.1 Cecropterus lyciades
CTTGTAGCAGATATTGCGTTTACATGGAAGGCTGTGGATGCCAACAGATTTGCATATGAGGCGTCATGTTGGTTCTCAGGAGGGATAACGCTTGTACTTCAGGTAGAACCACTGTTGTATATGGAGTGGGTTACAGATATCCATTAACGGCAGTGGCTCGTTTGCTTCAATACTATACATACATAATACATACTTCCATACTATAAAAAAAATAGTCTTCCTCTTTTGGAAAGTCAAATTTTATTTACTGTAGGAATTGGTATAAGGCTTACCTATTTATAAAATAGGTATATAGCGACGCAGGAAAACGAAAATGTCTTATCTCGAAAAATTACGAATTTAAAATACATACAAAAAATGATGTATTGGCTCATACATATATTGGATATAATACTTTTTAGTTCAAAATCCAATGTTTCACAATAAGCTACTCCGTAGACTTTCTAGTTTAACTTAATGAATTTAAAAAAATGGCTCTATTGTAAAGTTGTCTTTTTCGAGATACGACAAATTCGCTTTCCTGCGTCGATATATATGTACATATATTTACCGTAATATCATAATCTTTTCATTAACAATTTTTACAACTTGTGAGAACTTAATGTAAATTTTATTGATCGATTTTCTTTACCAATACGATTTCTATCGTTGAATATTTAACTATTAACCTATAATTATATACTTACGAGTATAGCATGTGAATATTTGAATATATCAAACAGTTGTGTCGAGGGCTGTACGCATAAGTTTCAAGCCTCTGAGCTCTACCAAGAGTTTGAGGTTCTACGTAAATAGAGTCGCGAGGGGTTTTAGGGATAAATAGGGTTGTCGAAATAGTTTGGTAAGTTGCTGTTCCTATGTACTAGTGTTATAGTTGGCAAAGTGGTTAATTGGGTTTAAGTAAAAATAAGTATATATATTTTATTAATATATTTTACTAAGTATTTTTGTAAATCTGTGTTGTGTATGTATATATAAAATTTTCACCTTAAAGAACATACACATGTGTCTAGGTACAATCCTGTATACAAAGTATCATATATAAATCGTGTGTCATGCCGTATAACAACATAATAACTAGCACTTATAATACAAATAACTAGCACTTCCCCGCGGTTTCACCCGCGCTTAAAAAATGCCGAATAACATGGATGATCAGGTGAATTGAGAGTTTATGTATAGGGAAATGGAATTAAGCCCCTCGCTTAAAGGGCTTCTTAGAACCTTACCCATAAATAAGTCAAAACTCAGTATGAAAGATCCTACTATTTCAGAATTTTATTTTATATTGTATTTATTCATTATCCGCCCACTAAAGATCACGTACATCATTTTATATATTAGGTGAATTTTGGTCCTAGTAATTCTAAAATTTTTCGCGTACTCTTGATTTACTTGAAAGAGACTTTTTTCATATTTTTTTTTACACGAAATATTTATATATGAACTGTAAAACAGCGAAATTACTTTAAAAGACTTTGAGACGTCTTTTTAAGTGAAATTAGAAAACCGGACCGTAACGAATTGGTCTATATCATCTGGCCTTAATAAATACAAAACTATTCATTGTGGCAACATGAATTTAGTGGCATTATTTAGCGTATATAGTTAGCTCGCTATTAAAATCTTGAAATATCAACGGAAGGGCGGTGGAGGAGAGACACTACATAGAATAATAGAAACCGCCCCTCTCGCTGATTTCTATTCAATATAACTCATGATTCACACGTAATAGCGTGGTGATTGTTTCGTGTATTTACAGATCTTATTTAGACCAATCGATTTAAATAATAATAAATGTGACTTGGACTAAATTTGTAGTTAAAAATAACCAATAAGTGTACAAAATAAAATAAAACATCAATATTTTGTCCTCACCGGCAACGCAGCTACCGTCAGAAAGAGGAGGTTATGGGCTCGCACAGGTGCCCCAAACCTAAGAAAACTAAGGAATGCCGAGTGGTGTAACATTAAATGGTTAATGACCATTGACCAAGAAAATTGACTTTTTTCACTCTTCCACTCACACCTATTCTTCTCAGTTTAGTTCGTGTATTTTAAAAATCCAAATAAGATTTTAATTGAACTTATACAGCAGCGCAAATTACGCGTAGGTCAACGTGAGATTATTATTTTGCTTTAAAGTATATCTGATCAAAATATATACTTTATTATTATAAGAACAAAACTAACGACTTACAAAGTTTCAATATGCTTAGTATCAAATTAAGTCATTTAATCCATTATTTCGCGCCAACGTGCTAAAACTGAAATTATTTAAACTATATATTAATTTTTAACGCAAATAATATCATTTATTTTAAACTAAGCACTAATACGCTCGCAAGTGTCATGGCGTCTGCTGTTGACGTCACGCCTCAACGTTGCATGGAAATTTCAAGCGATACAGTGATGCTTAGTGAGGCATGACGTCATGCGCTCTGATTAGCCTTTCAGTTAACATGGCCGTCTTATTATTCATCTTAAAGCTTTTATTAAATCGATTAAAATACTTTATTGAAAATATAAATAATCTTTAAGTGGATATTAAAAGTAAAAAATTTTGAAAGGTTCCTACCTATTTTTACTGTTTCAAATATTTTATTGCTGATTTTTCAAAATTGTCATCACGCCTATTAGTAAGAAGCAACCCTGTCAAGGGCAAGGAAGCGTTTTAGTTTCCATTTATTAGACGCTCCCTAATTTGTATGTTCTTTCAATGTAGCAATTTTGAATGCAAATAATTTAATGGTTTCTGTGAAGTGTTCGCCATCTACACGAGAAAGTCCTACAAGTTCAAAATTGTATCTAATTTAAGTTTTGATCTTTATTTACTAGTTGTTACCCGACTATGTTAGAAGGAGGGTAATATTTAAGAGTATGTATGTATGTTTGTAAGTATGTATGTCCATTTTATTTGGCAAGGGCTACAGCCCAAACGGCTTGACGGATTGTGACATATGACATATTATTGGAATCCTCTTAGTTTGAGAGTGACATAGGCTATCTAATAAAAAAGAAGCCTGCACATAGGAAAAGGCGGGAGAGGAGGGGGGAAGAACGAGTTTTTTTTACATAATATGGATAGTAGCAAACGAGCATGCAGCCCACCTGATGGTAAGTGGCTACTGCCGCGCATTGACATCTGTAAGCAACACTAGGTAAGATCAAATCTCACCTATGGTCAGCCAGAGATGCATTGCTACCCCTGACGATTAAGATGGAATGCCTCGGAAAAGTATGTCTCCCTTACCACACCCTTCAGACCAGAACACAGCTGCGCATAACACTGCTGTTATTAGGCAGAAATAGGTGTGGTGGTGGGGCTTCCGGAGTCGAACCACAAAGAGTTCTACCACCTTCAAAAACAACATGGAAATCTAATGAAAGCTAGTAAATAAACTCTTACATATATATATATATATATATATATTATACTTTTATGTTACTTTTTGACAAAACCTCAAAAAATGCGAAACTATGAACTGAATCCTATCAATAGTTTGTTAACAGTCGGGTTTTTTGTTTTTATATTTTTGACAATGATACTTGTTTTATTTTAGCTTAGATTATAAATTTAAATGTTTCGACTCAAGACATGTTTCTGAGAACTAAGTTAGAAGACCTTAAGGGGTGATCTAATATCTGATGTATACGTTCCTTTGCGCATTAATGGAAATCCATTAAAGCGCAAACGAATGTATAATGTATTTACATCTCTAAGTATGATTGGAATAATAGGTACGATTAGAACCGACTTTTATACGGATGCTTTTAAAATATATGTCCGTAAATAAATGACGTGGTGGTATCGAGATAGTTAGCGATAAGTTGAGTTTTTCTGTTTTTCTTACAGGAAATACCGGTTATTTAAAACTAGTAGCATTGTTAAAACTATTAAAACGAAAAACCCGACACTTTAAAAATATTTTTTTGTTTATAATGATAAATTTAATTGCTTTATACAAGTTTTCACCAAAATAGGCAACTATAAGTAGTATAATGTTTGTGTTATTAGAACGGTCTATTAACTAGCAATCATTTGATACAAATTTTGTCGTATTAATAAAAATGTCGTCCCTCCAACCGCCCTTTTCGTTTATTTGCAGGCGCCAATTTTTAAACTATACCGTCTATGGCACTCTGCAAAGTGGGTCGATTCTAATATGACAACAATTCGTCAAGCCGTTCGGGCTGTAGTGCGTGCCATAGAAATGGACATAGATATAAACAAACATACATACACACATTCAAAAAACATTACCCTCCTTCTGAGGAATTCGGGTAAAAAAGCAGATGTTGACGTCCCCCAAGACATACCTGGTCACTAAGTTAAGCTAAATATTTTGCATGCTCTCGGTGGCGCAATAAATTATCCGCCCGATTTGCTCTAAGTTAGTGGTTGACTGCGTATAATAGAGTGTTCTCATTAGCTGGCATTAATCGATGTCACAGTCTAGTGCATCATAATGCAAATAACTGAAAATAAATGTATCCAACATTTATTATATTATATGTTAATTTTTCATATTAATCGGAAGTAGCGAAAGAACATGCTATCCATCTAATGGTAATCGGTTGATACCACTCGTAGATGTGCATGTAAGATTGTAGTTCTAAGGTGAGACGAGAAGTTGATACTTAATATTAAATCGGAACGCCTCATTTACGTGTGTCTTATCATGCCTTTTAATATAAAAATGCAAAAAAATTGGTTATTTAACGACGTAAGTAGTAAGGCGAAAGTGAGGAAAGAATTGCATCAAATATAAATAATAAAAATCATATTTTAAAAATACGCAAATTTAAAAAGTTCAATAGAAAATATACAAAATAATATATTAATAAAACGGACGAAAAAATAAACAGTGCTCGTAATATAATAAAAGCAATTGACGCTTATCAAATCAATTATAATTTTTAGGAGGAAAATTTGTAGCTTTCGAGATTTCACAGAAAAGCACGACAGTAATTGTTTCCTTTTATTTATTTTCCTTAATTCAGTATTATAAATGTCAAACTGATATAAATGCTAAACGCTAAAACAAATGTCAACAATGAATGGGAGGATGGAATTTATCAGCGTTACCTGCGAAGGGATATTTGATATTACAATTCGTAGGCACCTGCCTTTGCTGTTTTATTTATGAAAGGGAGAATAATATTTATAAATCTATGCGATTTGTTTATCCTACAAATAACCCTTTCTTGGTATCCTATTGATTTAAGTGATGAACTGATTTATGTAAAGAATCAAGGCACATATAGAGAAAGTTGTAAATATGTATTGAACCTAAAAAATCCTGAGTAATTATTTATCGAAAATAACACGATCTTAACTCGCGTGGATTAAATTGAGCACAGCTTAAATAACTATTGATTATACAAGAGATTTTTGTCAGAATGAGAAATATTCTAGTTTAACGGTAAAGTAGAGAAAAGAAAAATCCTATAAGCATGGTACAATCTCGTGTAGTGCAGTACAAATGTTCATAATTATCGATTTGAGTTCAGTGCCTCACGAGTCCGGAAATAGAAAAGTGTGGCATTCGGGTGCAGGCGACGTTCAAAGTTTCTGAAAACGACGAGCATTTTCGGCAAATGGCGTTTTAACATCTGACCGTTGCTAGGGAATAAATAAGTGAATGTTTTGAAAGGTTTTCAATTTCCCGTTTAAAATCTAGTGATACACGGTGGACATTATTTACTTTAGCTAAGTGATGAATTTTGTAGCATCGGACCAAGTCGTGACCTAAACGATCTATCCTGTGGAAATCAGATATTTGTAACACCAGAGGAGTCACCAATACATAAACGGCTTTGAATAGTTTTGTTATCACCTTTTTTTAAGAAGAACCTCATGTTTTAACGACCCGTGTGGCGGAGCGGTCACCATTCCGGTCTGACAGGCAGTGGGTTCGATTCCCGGCCAGACAGACATCTAAAGGATGAGTTTAGATTCTGTTACAGGTCTGGGTGTTTGTTAATTCGTCTTTTTGTGGCCATGAGAAAATCCTACTGTGAGGCTATGTGTGTAGAAATTCTTTGCATTCTCACACCCTTCAAATTTAACTACAGCAGTCAATCAAAGTTCTCAATCGTATTAAATAAATTTAGGGCAATCATCACGTTCTTCGCAATTCAAAGTAAAGAGAACGCCGCGCTCGCCAGTATTTCAAAGCCTTTCTTTTGTTTTTCTTACATTTGCAAGTGGCCAGAAAGTTTTTTTTTTCATTCACGTCGTTCATTGCTCGGAGTTCGCAGTTGGAGCGCTCACTTGTCGTTACGTGACCGACCTAAACCCTACCTAGTACGTATAGATAGCGAAGCGAGTTTTAGAAGAAGCTATTTTGGCTATTTTTTAAATTTTGAATGCATACGCAAGCTCAAAGTCGCTCAGCGAGCTATGGAGAGATATGCTTGCTATTTTCCTACGGGACAGAATTCGCAACGATGTAATCCGTAGAAGACCTTGGATTGATTGTAGGAGACATTGGACATAGTTCTCAGAATTAGTAAGGTGAAGTGGCAATGGGCAGACCACATCGTTTGTAGGACAGACAACCGATGGGGTAGAAGAGTCCTCGAATGGAGACCACGTCTGGGCAAAAGGAGTACAGGCCGCCTCCCAATCAGGTGGACTGACGACCTGAAGAAGCCGGCGGAGTACCGCTGGATTCAGATGGCGCAGGATTAGGGGAGGCTTATGTCCAGCTGTGGACTTTCAAGGGCTGATGGATGGATGGATACGCATCATGCAAACGTACATCCAGTTTACCTGGTGGTATGTCACCGCTGCCGCTCATATCTATCATCGATATCTGTTATCAACGCCGGAGAGGATAAGTGCCTATGCGAATGTAATCATGAATGTATGTACATCTTGGCCGGGCGTAAGAAATATCCACTCATAACAGATTTTTGTACTGCTATTTTTTATGTGGAAATATTAAATTCGATATTATTCCATCTCATGGTAACCGAATCTCATTGTAAACTCATAATTGAGCAGTCGTACCTAAAGTCGATTATAAAGCTACCCATGCCATTCTTGCCTTAATAGCGGTACACTGTCATTATTACGCAGAAATAGGTTTAGCGGCGATTGCAGTGATTCACGTAAGTAGACATTACGTCTTCAAATCGATTATATATCGAATATCTAATCAATAATTTTATCTTTTCTCCTTGTTCCTCCTTGTGATATTTTCTCTCATATTATTGTATTATTGTTAGCCATGGCTTCGCTTAGCTGTATGTTTAACAAGCTGAATAGAACATATAGATGTAAAAAGCTATCAGTATTATTATTTCGAAATTACTTTATTCATCGTCTCCCTTTTCTTAGAACAAGGAAAAGCCCTTACTCAGAGCAAAATCAAATTATAAATTACCTGAATTGTTTTCAAGTATTATTAAAAACAGTACCTAAGTTGGGTAGCATCGTTTTCCTTTGTAATAAATTAATTAAATTCCATACAAGTATCCCAGATTGAAATGTAAAGCGAAAAAATACAAGTATTGCAGAATTGTTTTATTTATTGAAATGCTTCAAAACATGCCGTTAATATCAAAGTCATGTGTATTATGTCATATTGTAACTACGACAAAATATTAAAATAACGATTAAGATTCTAATTATAATATTGTAGAAGCAAATGGTCATAGTCAATCTGATAGTAAATGGCCACTGCTAGCTATGGACATCTGTTATCAACCACAGGTAAGATCAGAGGTTGACCACATACGCATTGCTACCACTGAGGACAAAGTAGTACCGCCACAGATATGTATATCTGATCACCACCACCACCACCACCCTTCGGACGTAAACACGTCAATAGGAGTAACAGTGTAGCTTCCGGAGTCAAACCACAAAGAGTCTCACTTTAAAGGTTCGTCTAAAAATTCTTATTGTAAAAAAATATAAAAATATTAAACCGACTTCTATGCCACAGAAAAGAAAAAAAAGCTTAAATATATGTTGGTTTCTTATATACATAGTACATAGTCCCGAAGTCGGCGCTTCATAATAATATTAGTAAGCAAAGACATACCATGAAAAATTTCACCTTCAACTCCTCAACCCTTAAGATCGAGGAGTAGAAGGTCAAATTCTTCCTCATAATATACAAACAATACTTACTACAAACCTAATACTTGTGCCAAGTTTCATGAGAATCGAGTCGGTACAATCCGAGTTATCCTTAATTATCTAAAAACCAGGGGGAGTGATGGTAGTTTTCACCCCATTACCGAAGTGTTTATCATCAGACCACATTTATGTCCAAGAAAGAAACTTCCACAGTTAAATTTCTGAAATACAAAAAAAATGAAATCTGTCAAGACACACCCCAGTTATTTAAGATTATAAGAAAGCATGTTTTCCCAGTTTCCGGAAAAACCGCAGAATTTTTTTCTATTTCCATAAAATGGGACCCCCTGTGAAATTAGCCGCATACAATGCCGTTCGAATCATCTCGGTGGGTAGCGTCATCACGGAGTTATGCCCGAAGATCCATAAAAAAATACACGACGAATAGATAACCTCTTTCCATTGGGAAGTCGGTTAAAAATAATTTCTAGATCTAGACGTTATAACATCACAATAGACCCTATTGTACATATGTTATTGCGGCTATAGATTTCACTATCGCAGCCTCAAATATTTCTATGTCAGTGTTATTAGGATACGGTAAAGCAGAGATACGTCTCTTTCCTATCTGTGTTATTGCGCATAGCCGTGATATGAAATTTGGCTTCGCAATCTGGGGGTTCGATATGCGAATTCCAGGTATCCTTCTGATTTTTCGAAATTATATTTGTATACCTTGCATTGAATTTGTATCTTATAGTATTATAAAGCTAAAAAATTTGTTCGGTTAAACGCGCTAATCTCTGGAACTGGAATGATTCGAATTGAAAAAAAATATATTTATGTTGAATAGTCAATTCATTGAGGAAGGGTATTTTTATGTAGTAACAGGTGAAACCACGGGGCGAAGCTAGTTTATATATACAATATGTTATTCAATAATCGATAGACACTTTAAACTTTGAAGTTGGTAGAACTCTTTGTAGTTCGGCTCCGGAAGCACCACCGTCACACCTATTTCTGCCGGTGTGTAATGCGCTGCTGTGTTCTGGTCTGAAGGGTGTGGTAAGGGAGACATACTTTTCCGAGGCATTCCATCTTAGTCCTCAGGGGTAGCAACGCATCTGTAGCTAAGTTTAGGTGAGACTTTGATCTTATCTAGGGTTGATTACAGATGTCCACGGGCGGCAGTAGCCACTTACTATCAGGTGGGCTGCATGCTCGTTTGCTACTTCCATACTATAAAAATAACTTTGTAGCACAAATCTTGTATAACATTAATCCCTCTCAGCCCGTGGATGTAGTAAGATGCGTCTGAGACACAACATTTAGGAGATGGGCTGAACCGTCTTTGTCAAGACTAACTGCGGTCACCAACACGCATGCCAGGTGTGGTGACTATAGGTAAAACTTCACATTAAACGTGACCTATGTCCAGCAGTGAATCTCACAGGCCTGATAGATTGATGAACTAAAAGTCTACGTAAGCAGTGAAAGCCTAAAGGTCGAAACTAAGACACTCAATCAAGGATTCGATGTTCGAATCGCAGGCATACGACATCATTAGCGACATTAACGGGTTGATCTGTTCAACTCATTATTAATCCAGGTGAACAGAGTATCGAGCGGAACTTAGTGAAGCATATAATAGTAACGCTTGCCAAGTGCGAATTGGTAGACACCAATTCGCGCTTGGCAAGCGCGGTGGACTATGCCCTGGAAATCTCCGATCTAAAGGATGATTTCAATTTTAAGGATGAGACTGATGAAGAAAATAGTGATGCATTTAATATGTAACAATTATTCCTGTTAAAATTTGCCAATGGCTTACGACGGCTTAACTCTGCGATTTGTTAAACAGGTGTTTGTCTCGCTTTCGTCCCAGTTTGAATAATTTGTAGGCTTAACGTCTTATTGCTTCAGGAACGTTAATGGGTTTGTTTGTGTTTTAATCAATTTTTCAAAATGGTAATCTTGTCAAGTTTGCTTTTACATTTACTATTGTACTTAGCCGGCTGCCGGGTTACTTACATACGAGGCCATCTTAGTCCTCGGGAGTAGGTACCAAAGTATCCGTGATTGACTTTAGATAGAATCCTTGTTATATATAAAGTTACTCACAGATTGCCTTAGGCTTCATTGTCCTACCTAAGATTCAAACAATTTACGGTAAGACAACGATTACATTTGAACAACCACAAATGTATAATAAAATACCGTCGTATATAAAAAATAACAATCTTTAAATGAATTTAAGAAAGAACTATGTCAATATATACTTAACTAGCTGACCCGGCGAACTTTGTTCCGCCTTAGAGGCAATAAGTGATCTGATTTGTTTATGAAGTTAATTTATTTATTAATCAAGTATATTTCAATTATTCTTCAATAGGTTTAACTCTTCAGTTAAGAACCTTGTGATTCAGAAGCACGACGTCGAAGCATACTGACTTCGTGCTTCTCAATCACAAGGTGCTTCTTCAGTCGTTTCATTCGCAATGTTTCGCAACCTTTTTGCATTACGGGTTTGTAAGATAAAGATAAAGATTCGATCGTCTTGATTGTGGCATTATTAATAGTGATTCAAAGAGAATACAAATTACTGATTATTATATTCAATTCAATTTGATATTTCTGACAACAATATATTTATCAAATTTTCAAATAGACAAAATTACGTTTTTTTAGCATTTGCACTTTCTTATTACATGTTAGATGCGGTTTGTTATACTACGTTTTATTTTAAGTTTAGCTGTCATTTTCGTTTTGTTATTGCATGAGAGATGCGTGTTTCACGGAAACGCGGTCGAACGGAATAAAAAGTATCCTATGTCCTTTTCCTGATTCTAAGCTACCTCTCCACTAATTTTCAGCCAAATCGGTTCAGCCGTTCTCGAGGTATAAATAGTGTGACTAACCCGACTTTCTTTTATATATATAGATATTTGTATATAGGTTTATTTTGGGATTAATTTATACGAATATGTGTACAATATGAAAATGATCAGTAGATAATATGTAACACACTCGTTTTTCTTATTATAGGAGTAACATTACATCTGTTACATCTCAACCCCAATTAAGATTAAAGTCATTTCTGATGTTGACTATTAAAACGTTCCTACTTCTGACGGATTTAATTGAAACGCTGTATGTTAAAGGTTTAATGGTGGGATAACTTTATGGTTCGACACCGGAGCACCACCGCCTCACCTAGATATGCCTAATAATAGCATTGTAGTGTTCGGGT
>MOOZ01001238.1:248945-261638 GCA_002930495.1 Cecropterus lyciades
AATAAACTTTATCTTCTCTTCGTAATTCTATTTTTATGTAGTACTATGTGTAAAAAAATAAGTATTGTCATTTTATTTTTGGTATTCTTCTTAGAAAACCTTTTCGTTTAATAGCTAGGGGTGTGCGAATAATTATTTACGAATTATTCGTTCCGAATCGCAGTTTCGAATCGAATAATTAGAATTTTTGAATTATTCGAAAGTTCCCGAATAATTAGAAAAACATCGAATAATTCGAAAAAGTTCGAATAATTCAAATAATTCGAAAAAGTTCATATAATTCGAATAATTCGAAAAAGTTCGAATAATTGAATGATTCGAAAAAGTTCGTATAATTCGAAAAAAATAGAATAATTCGAAGAGATTCGAATAAATCATTTGTTTTTTAATTAGTCGCAAATTTTTGAGTGTTTTCTTTCTGAAAATGAATCTGTTGAATTTCACTAATTCAACCTGTGAATATACTCACGCGCATGCGCGTAGATATTCTATTCAACAAGTGAACGAGAATTCCACCGATTGACTAGTCAAATTTAAATTGGAAACAATAGAAAATCCAGTGATATTTCAATAACCCGCGAATTGTACGAATTATTCTAAATTTTCCGAATTATTCGAAATTTTCCGAACTATTCGAATTGTTCGTAGAATTTCGAAAATTTGAATTATTCCATTTGAATTTCGAATCTAATATTAATATTCGATTCGATTAGATTCGAACGATATTCGCACACGCCTATTTAATACCTGTATTATGAAGATGCTCCAAAAATAAATGGTCTGTCATCTTGGGGAGTCCGCCATATTGGCCGCCACCGAAATTATTATGCATTGTCATCTAAAACACATGTATATGCAACTGATATAAAAGTCAGTTGCAGGATTTGTCCTTCACGAATTTACGAACTAATAAGGCAAGTTAAATAAAAGCTTTGAATGAATATAGTCTTTTTTTATTCTCGAGGGGGAAACCTTCACCCGGTACCCGATGCCGTAGAAGCAGTGCGGGGTTATGTGGGATTTTTATCTCACTAAGAAGGTGGTCGTTCTTGGTCATGCGAAGAGGACTCCGGAATCTCCAACTGAACGTAAACGGAGTCTTCTGCGCGAGTTGACACCGGGCTCCACCCAGGTGAGCTCCCAGGCATACGCGTCTGGTCTTTACGATTATGTGACCACACATACCGCCGTCCTTCCTGAGGTCGCTGGCTGGACGCGCCCTTTTAGTTGCCTCTTACGACAGGCAGACACCGTAGCTCTATTCTAATCCTGGAACAACCGGGACGTAATAAAGTTTCTCGGCCTTTAAATCGGGGTCCCAGCTCGAAATTCCAGGCACGCACCTCTTATTTTTGTGAAATGATGTATTTAGATGATGATGATGATGATGATGAATGATGTAATTATAACGTCGTGATAGAAAACATCGTGAGAAAACCTACCTGAAACACATTGAAAAAACACCTAGAAAAAACAAGTTTACAAAGGTTTGTGAGTCCATAGCCTAAAACTCTCATTGTGTAAGAAGTCCTGTGTTTAGCAGGACAATAATGGATTGACGATTTTAAAAATGATAAATTATTTCGTAAGTACTCACAAATAGTGTTTAAAGACAGGAAAATCTTTTTTGATTTTGGTTTCGATGGGCCACAGCTATATCTGCTTAATAACAGCAGTTTTAAGCACTTGTCTACTTTGATAAGAGACAATTCCAATTTAGTCCGTATGTTGGACCCTTATCCTGGGAAGGGCCTGAAGGGCACCACACAAAGGAAGCACCGAGTTCTATTTGAGATTCCGGTGTTTCCCTACATGCACAGTGAGGTCATCGAAGGGGTTTTAGTGAAAAATTTCACATAACTCTGCTTTTCCCCAAAAAGGTTTTTTGAAGGTTTTTGAGAGAACTCCGCCTTTTAAAGATTTCCCCTCTTAAACAAAAAGAAATGACTTTTATTCTATCTGGAGTTGTTAACAGACGTCCATGGGTCGGAGTTACCACTTATCATTGCATTATTTCATCTTCGCAAAAACGAAAAACAAATACCTAAAATAGTTAATGCAAATAGATTTTAAATCTACAACTTTTTTGTTAACTAACTAACTAACTGTTACTTTTTGCTTAACATCAATTAAAGGAGCTTGCACTAATTGAAGGATAAAGGTTAAGTTTGTAGGAATTCCCTAGATGGGTTTTAGCATGATGTAATGTCATGTGATGTATAGTTTTTAGTAGCAAATAACCGTGCAGTTCACGTGTTCGTCAGTGGTCACTGCTCCCCATGGACACCTCTAAGCAACGGTTCTATCTCTATTTATCTAATAAAGGTTCTATCAAAGTCGAACGCGTTGCTACTCCAAGGACTAAGATGGCTTTTTTATATGGAAGTGAGTTGGGAACCTCACCCTATCACCGAAACACAACTGTTACGTGCTAGAAATAGGTGATGTAGCACTTCCCCGACGTAGTGTTATATAGTTTTAATTAATATAAAAGTAGAAAATTAACATGTAAAAGATTTGAGAACATCGTTATCGATGTTGATAGGTGGTAGTCCATTTACAACAGATGGACTCTTTCCTCGTTTACGACTTTATTAATTTTAATGTAAGTTTGCTAGCCTTTAATGTAAAGTAAATTAATTCATAATATTATAATTTTACAAAAAAATATAATTAAATTGTTATAAAACTTATTTCGTCCACGAAACTCATTTTGTAAGAAAATTAATGAACTGATTTCTAAGAAAATTGCGATTGAAATCACACGCGATACGGAAGATGGTTTAATGAATTTTGTGGTGTTATTGTGTATAGCTTTCTCAGACCAAAAAAAAACAGACTAAGTCCTGGAATAATTAAAATATAGGTGTAACTTGCATAAAATGTCATGTCAGTTTATGCAAGTTACACCTATATTTTAATTATAGAAATATAACATTTTCTCGTTAAAATTGGACAAAGTCGCGGCGGGGTACCGTTAAGTTTAGAGTCTAGATCCCTACCTAGCTAAAATAAAATAAGGAAATTGGATAATCGACACGTTCACAGGCTTAACAATTTAAATCTAATAAATAAGTAGATAGATGGTCAATCGAATAAAGGGTTTGACTTAGTTAAGCGGTACCCTGCGCCGCGACGTTGTAGTACAATTTGTAGAATGTTTAAGTTTGTAATTTTAAGGTGGTAGAAATCTTCGTGGTTCGACTCCGGAAGCACCACCGCCACACCTATTTCTGCCTAATAACAGCAGTGTTATGCGCTGGTGTGTTCTGGTCTGAAGGGGGTGTGGTAAGGGAGACATACTTTTATGAGACATTCCATCTTAGTCCTCAGGGGTAGCAACGCATCTGTGGCTAACCTTAAGTGATACTTGGAAGATCCAAGTCTCTAAGGTTGATTACAGATGTCCATGTGCGGCAGCAGCCACTTACCATCAGGTGGGCTGCATGCTCGTTTGCTACTTCCATACTATAAAAAAAGGTGTAACTCGATCGAATTTGATGACTCTTCTATAGATACTATTTTTGAATTTTTAAATGTTTGCTCACATATCTTTGTAGCGTTGGGGGTTTTTTAAAATTTAAATTTAATTTTATATCATTACTCGTACTGTAGTACCGGGATTACAATAAGGTGCGTAAGGGCTACGGTATCCCTTGTCTGTCGTAAAAGGCGATTAAAAGGGGGCTTCATGGGTTGTGATCTTCAAGAATGGGAGCTCGAACAGTCCAGCTAAGCCACAGACTGTGCGGTGGGTCCAGCCGCTGGAAGGCATCTGGGTGGAGCCCGATGTGGCAACGCGCTCAGAGGACTCCGGTTGCGTTCCATTGCAGATCCCGGAGATCACTTCGCCATCGGGGGTGTTTTAGTGTATAAAAATCCTACATAATCTGGCATCGCTACTGCCTATTTGAAAGTTCCCCCTTGAAAACGAATAAGGACCATACATTCTAATTGGGAATTATATCTAAGAGGAATATAAGCAATATAACCTTTTTTATTTCGACTCCGGAGTCACCAACGCCACACCGCTGTTATTACATATAACACTGCTGTTATTACGTATAAATAATACGTAATAACAGCAGTGTTATGCGTTGCTGTGTTGTGGTCTGAATGAGGCCAGTTTGCCGAGGATCGAACCTGGAACCCACTGCCCATCAAGTTCCATGGTAAGCGCTCCGCTACGAAGGTCGTCAGAACTTGGTATGTAATTTAAAATTTTAGGTTTAGTCTCATTTTTATGATCTAAACCTGCATCTTACGGTATACTCTTATAAAAAGACTTAATAGGTGTGGTGGTCCCGCTCTAACCACAAAGAGTTCTACCAACTTTATTATCTATAATTTAAAGTATAGGGTAATAAATCTCCCTGTAACATGAACAGCTAATAGCAAGAAATTTTATATAATTATGTTACAACTACACGCGGCTCTCTTCGTTCATGTTTTCAGTCCATTTTCAAAAATATTAGGAAAATATTATGTGCTACAAAAGATCGCTCCAAACCCCGTCTCCTCCTTCCAAGCAACAGATTGAACCCCAACAATGCGTCCAGCGACAGTATTAGGGAAATATAGAAAATTTCGAAAAATCTAATACCTACATGGTGCTTAAAATAAAGAGTATGATTTGGCCGGGTTTATCTCTGTCATACTCCACTTACTTTCGAGTGAGGCGACAATTTTCGTCTTCGGGAGCAACAATGTATCTGTGATTGACTTCAGATAAAAACCCTGAATTGAAGATTCTTACAGTTGTCTGAGTTGCCTTGAAGTTTTTTACAGTTGTCTCTGAATGATGAGTATAGATTCCTGTTCTGGGTATGAATGTTTGTGTCTCGTCTTTGTGTGTCCATGGCAAGCACGACACAGGAGAAAATCCTAGTGTGTGTAGTTGTGGGGGGTATGAGTGTAGTGATGGGCTAGTCTCATCGACCGAGGGATACCTACTTTGTTCCACAGCGGGTATACGTACGTTGCAAGGGGGTAGAATCACTTCCGCATCCGCCTCCGCTTCCGCTAAGATGACCTCCGTTACAACCCTAATACAGGTGTACATGCGGCAGAAACCACTTACCATCAGGGGGACTGCATGCTCGTAAGCTCCTTTAATTAATATTAAAAAAAGAGTGCTTTACGAGTAGCAAATAAACACCGAAAATATCCTTACCTTTAACTACGATAGACATACAGTATATTCTATTCCTGTTCATATATTAGTATAGATGGTTAAGATTAGCTCTAGTTTTTGCAAGATTTTGTGGTCAAAATACACCGAATTTCGGTCTCAAATTTGCGCTAATATTCGTATACGTTACGCTTTCGTTCGGACGTCCCATTTTAGTTTTTGTCCTCAGAATGGTAATGTTTTCGTAAATTAACTTTTTATATTATGTCAGTAGCAAACGAGCCTGCATTTCACATAGATGATTAATGCATTTCGAACGAATAAAATCAAACTTTGCCGTAAAGCATATAAAATTTATGATTACATAGAATACAAAACATCTTAGAATTGAACAATACAATAATACATTTCCATAACTAATTATGTCAAAGTTTAGCGTATCTTGCCAAACAAGCCTCTAGTTTAATGTAAGGCAAGATAGCAGTTATTGGCAGCTAGCATTTATTGCCAATGTAATAAACAAGATGGTAGAAATAGAAAAAAGACAAACCCGCTGTTTTTCTTGCCGCATCTTCTCAGTTAAGGTCGTGTTCCGATCCGGTGGTAGTGTAAGAAAAAATATTGTAATTGACAATCTGTGAGTGCCCCCGTAACCCTATGCAAAATAAAGATATTTCATTTCATTTTATGATAGTAAGTGGCATCACCCAAAGATATATTTAATCTGAGCTAGGATTGGAATTCTACTTAAGGTTGGCCATTGCTGCCCATGAGAAGTCAGTTAGAACGTTCTAAGTCTGTAAATTTTATTTCCCTTACCATACCCTTCAAACCAGAACACAACAGCACTCAACTCTGTTGTTTTAAAACAGAAACTAGTAACATAACTGCTTAAAACTAAATTTTTGTTCATAATGATATATATTTAATTTAACACTCATGAATTTTTGTCAAGATAGTCAAGTAAAAGTATTACAATATACTATATATTTTTAGATTGGTCTATTTACTAGCTTACATTTGATACCCATATTGTCGTAATAGTAAAAAATATCATCCCTCCCCCCCATTTTCCTCTGTTTTCAGGCGTCATTTTGAAAATTATAAAGTCTATGTCACTTTCCAAACGGAGAAGATTCTAATGATATGTCATACGTCACAATCCGTCAAGCCGTTTAGACTGTAGCGCGTGCTAAAGAAACAAATGTATGTTTGTTTGTTTGTATGTATGTCTTCGTAAATCGTTAATAAAAATATTTTGATTTAATGCATAACGACGCTGACGTGAACTTATGCTGTTTGTTAGTCTAATTATTTGTTTAATGTATAAAATTTAACACGAAAATAGCTCAGTAAAATACAACACTCGGAACCCAGCTTTAAAAATATGAGTATGTGATAACTATTTAAATATTGCTCAAAAAAATTAAAAGCCAGTCCAGTCGTCCCTACAAAACATAGATATATATTAGCAATATGCAATAATTGGGGGTGGTAAAAGCCCTTCGTGGTTCGACTCCGGAAGCACCACCGCCACACTTATTTCTGCCTAACAACAGAAGTGTTGTGAACATTGAACATTGTATTCTGGTTTAAATGGCATTGTAAGGGTGATAGACTTATCCGAGGCGTTCTAATTTAATCCTCAAATGCATCTATAGCAAACTTAAGAATTTAAGGTTAGTAAAACTTATTGTTGACTCTGTACCCACCACAATACTTATTACCCGATTGCGTCAGAAGGAGGGTAATGTTTTTCGAGCGTATGTATGTATGTTTGTTTGTACGCGTTGTATGTTTGTTGACACGCGCTACAGCCCAAACAGCTTGAAGGATTCTGACGTATGACATATCATTAGAATTGTCTCAGTTTAGAAAATGACATAGGCAATATAATTTTAAAAAATGAAGCCTGAAAATACAGGAAAAATGTGGAGTAGAGAGGACTTTTTTTACTATTACGACAATATGGGTATCAAATGGAAGCTAGTAAATAGACCAATCTAAAATATATATATTATTTTGATAAAAACTCATATAATCGTTAAATTAAATATCTGTTAGACTGCAAATCTGTAAAACTTGTCCCAGACAAGATTATAGTCACACTACATTCAGTAACTATTATGTAAATATTCACATATCCATACATACAACAAAAAATCGTAGTTCTGCGTCCCTGTACAACTCACTAATATTTTAATGCGAAAATTAATATATAAATAAAAAAATATATATGGGGGATTCAGATAAACTAATACTTAATAGATTTATTATTACTTTTGTATGTTGTCTGTCTGTATTTTTGTGTGTTTGAAAGCGAAATACCATAACATCTGAATTTAAATAATATATTTATAGTCCGTATCTTGAGGTAATATATCTTCATTATTTCGTTAAAACTTATCGACTCTAGCAAAAGTTGTCACAATTTAAAGTTATGCTAGCTAATTCCTGCGGTTTCGCCCTGTTCCTTCTGTCACGTTTACCATGGTAATGGGACATCCATTCATGGTGTCCCATTTGTTAATCCAGGTAATAGATGTATGTGCCAAATTTCAGCGAAATCCGAACAGTAGTTTTTGCGAGAAAAAATGTCAAACACATACATCCTTTTTTACAGTATGGAATTAGCAAATGAGCATGCAGCCCATCTGATGGTAAGTGGTTACTGCCACCCAAGGACATCTGTAATCAACCCTAGGTACGATCAAAGTCTCGCCTAAGGTTAGCCACAGATGCGTTGCTACTCCTGAGGACTAAGATTGAATGCCTCGGAAAAGTATGTCTCCCTTACCCTTCAGACCAGAACACAGCAGCGCATAACACTGCGGTTATTAGGCAGAAATAGGTGTGACGGTGGTGCTTCCGGAGTCGAACCGCAAAAACTTCTACCACCTTCAAATGTGTCAACATCACTAACATTCGCATTTATAATAATAGTAATATTTATAAACGCGAGTGAAACCGCTGAACAAAGCTAACTTGTAAACAAAACACACGAGTTCTTGTTTGTTGTCAAAAGGTTGTTCACATTTTGGAGCTTTAACGAAAAAGTTACATCCTTTTTGTAATTAGCATTGACCGCAAAGCATTAATATTTATTAGTAAAGTTTAATAAATGCTGGACACGTGTAAGCGACATAAATCAATAACAATTTTTTGTTCAGGAGACATTAAACATGATAATTAATAGGCCTAAAAAATTAGTAAAGAAACGATTTGAAGGTAGCCCTTTGTTGTTTGACACTTATGAAAAGCGTTAAATTATATATCTATTGATATATACAAATGAGATGGTGTGTTATTCAGTCACGCAAGAACCATTGGGCCGATTTATATGGAATATTCCTTGCAAATTTGCTACTTCGCTTTTGCTTTACTTTACTTTTACTTTTGCTAATTTTCTTCATTTGATTTCGATATTTTCGCTTTTTAAAGATGGCGACTATAGTGACGTCACTACACCCTTTGGTTTTAGACTTTCATATTTCTATTTTAAATAAAAAGAACGCTAAAATATAGAAAACTTTTGATGGGATATACGAGGTAAATGTTTAATTTTATATCCGAAGGTCCTTATCACTTTTCATGTACCTCAAACGTTTAGCGTAAAACCTATTTTTTTGTCACGTAGCGTGAGTACTTCAGCTAGTATTATTATAAAAACCGACTGCTTTAAAGCAATTAACTAAAACTGTAGCGATCAATCGTTTTTAACCAGTCTGGTTTTTCGTGGTAATATTTTTAACAATGTTACCCTTTTGAAATTTACTGTAAACTATTTTTTCGTTAAATTACTTCCATGTAGCAGGTATTTTATGAATATGTATTTTCGGATCTGAATATAGGATTCAAATTATACAGGATTCGGATACAATAACGGATATGTAATTATTTCGAATCATCCATTACTTTCGGTCACGGATATTATATTTTTATGGAATTGAAATGTTAAATACAAATAGGTGATAATTTGGTTTTATTTTTTTTATCATTTGATATTACAGTCAGTCATCAGTTATAATTATATCTACCTAATCAATTTTTAGAGTTATTTTCTAAAACTAAAAAAAATGTCTCAAAAGTATCATTTTCAATTTAATCATAAACAAGTTAAATATAATTATAATAATTTCAAGTTATGCTTTAATAAATAATCTAGATGCCATCTAGAATGGCCGTGTGAGGCATGGTTCCCAAAACACTGGCGGCATTACCTTGCTGCACGGCGAGAATTAATCTTTGAGCAAAGTGACCGCCAGCTTTTTGGTACTTGTCTCAAAACATATCCGAAATTAACGGAAACTTTTATTTTTGAATATCTGATAGGTATTGTTACGGTTACGGAGCTCCATAAAATCCCTGTTATGTAGGTTACACGTGGATATTTAAAATTAATCTAATTGACTTACCTTACAATTATGTAAATTCTGATAATTGGATAAGATTAGTCTTTGATTTAAATATTATGTACGATATTATTAACGTTAAATAAAGCCGTTTAGAGACGATATCCGTATCGATACTTACTCATATCGATACATTTTATTTTGATGTTAATGAAAGTAATATAAAGAGAGAAAATATTCGTGGCAGTGATTTTGACAAGTTACGATGATGTTTAACAAGTTACGAGAAAAGGTGGTAGAGCTCTTTGTGGTTCGACTCCGGAAGCACCACCGCCACACCTATTTCTGCCTAATAACAGCAGTGTTATGCGCTGTTGTGTTCTGGTCTGAAGGGTGTGGTAAGGGAGACATACTTTCCGAGGCATTCCATCCGAGTCCTCAGGAGTAGCAGCGCATCTGTGGCCAACCCTAGGTGACACTTTGTTCTTTCCTAGGGTTGATTACAGATGTCCATGGGCGGCAGTAGCCACTTACCATCAGGTGGGCTGCATGCTCGTTTGCTACTTCCATAGTATAAAAAAAAAAAAAGGTAAAGGTACTTGTTTGTGACATTGTTGTACCCGCTTTGGAAAATAAGTACTCACTTGGAACTGATGTTGCAATAAAAATTAAACGTTTTAGGGCAAACTTATACAAGCAAGGAAATATTAATTTCATGACATCCCATTCCATAGTCTGATTTGTTCACGAATGTGAACAAAAATCAAAAAATGTTAAATAGTATTCGTACAGTTTGATTCGATACGATACCAACTACTTTCGTTTCGATAGTAGTTAGTATCGCAAGATTTATATCGATGTTAAAAGTACTTGGTATCAAAACAAAAGTATCGAGTATATACTAGTATTTATTTGTATCAGAATGTCCCTAAGGTAAGCTTTCTTCCCTATTTAATCCCTGTAGGGGTTTTTGTTTATTTATTTTTAGTTTATACAACAACATACATACATGTGTATGTTTGTATGTATGTCGATTTCTTTGGCACGCGCTACATGTTTTAATTTAAGATATCATAACTTCTTAATTATAAATGTAGATAAGAAGATAATGATAGTGTGCAGTCCACCCGATGGTAAGTGGCAAGTGCCCGTGGATATCTAAAATCTACGCGAGATAAGAGTTCTCGTCCCTGTAGTTTCGGGATTAGAATAGGGCTACGGTATCCCCTGCCTGTCGTAAGAGGCGACTAAAAGGGGCTTCCGGGGTCGAGAGTAGGAGCTCGACCCGTCCAGCCAGGCGACCCCGGGAAGGACGGCGCTATGTGTGGTCGCATACTTTCGTAAAGACCAGACGGTGCGGTGAGCCCAGCCACTCACCTGGTTGGAGCCCGGTGGGGTAACGCGCTCAGAGGACTCCGGTTGCGTTCCTTTGGAGATCCCGGAGTCCTCTTCGCAGCGTCGAGGACGGCCACCGGGAGGTTTAAGTGCGGTAAAAATCCCACATAACCCAGCGCCGCTCCCACGGCGTCGAGTACCTTTTGAAGGTTTCCCCCTCGATACAAAAAAAAGATAAGAGTTCTAGTTGAGGTCAGTTGAGGTCCCTGAGATTCAAATTAAAACGCCTCATATTATGTTATTATCATAACCACATCACCTGCTTAATTAAATCAATGACCACATTGACAACTCGGATGTGATGAAAAAAGAACGTAAAAACGTTCTAAGGAGGGGCGCGGACGGCAGAATGTCAACCGCTGGCCTAAACTCCTCGTACTTTGAAAGGACATTCATGCCTAGCAGTGGGATAATAAGAGGCTGGCGATGGTGTATAAATCTATAAATATATATATATATATATATATTATCCCTATATTAATAGTCACCTTAAATTGTAGTTTTTGAAGTAAAATCATGGAACATCATCACTGAACAATTTCCATGAGCTGTACGTATGCTATGTATATAGGTACATATGTACATAGATATATCTCCGTGCGTTATTTTTTGAAGTTTTCACTTGGGCAGTCCTCATGGCAGCAGTCATATAAAAATAGGCATATATATACTTTTGTAATACTTGTATTTTCAATGACATTGGGTGCTATAGTAAAAACACCCAGACGCGCAAAATTATATCTATTTAGATTAAAACAAGCCACCAATTATGCTACTGAGACATAATACAGGCCGCGGTACAAATTCAACGGAAAATGCTTCCCAATTTTCCGGTAATTTTTCTCCATAGTGCCTACACACAGGGAAAGCGGGGTGGGGGTGGCGAACACTGTTAAACTAATTATTGTAGGGGGATGGGTATCAACCCCTAAGATTTTTCTACATCGAGATGTGTGTATACTTATGTATAGGAGGGCGGATTAACTCTAAAATGGACCCATGGTTTGCGCGTTAAGATAAAGAAAAGAATAGTATAAAAGAAATGGATGTTTGGTAAATAGTTTCCTGTACATACAGAGAGATAACTAAAATGTCTTTATTTTCTATAGGCCTACGGGGGCACTTACAAATTGTCAGTTTCAAGTTTTTTTTAATTACCACCGGATTGGAACACGACCTCAACTGAGAAGATCAAGAAACTCAGCGGGTCTGTCTTTATTCTTTGAGTAATATATAATTTTTTGAAACAATTTGTTTTTTTTTTCATATATATAGCAATAAAAGAGAGCTCCAGTATTTTGCCTTACATTTGACTAAACATGTGGCTTGTCTGGCAAGATCTAAACACATAAACACCCAGACCCAGAACGGATGTATAAAGTATTGATCGTTGAATTGAATTGAAAAAGTGATGATCATTTTTTGATCGGGGTCGAACCTTATTCTTGCATTACAAACGACATGATAACGTGATCACGTTATTAATATTTTAATAGTAATAATAAATTGAAACGAACGTGTATTCGACCGGGATGTACCGCCACACCTATTTCTAGTGTGAAGCAGTTCATGCGTATCAAACGATCACAAGCAGTAACCATTTACCATCTGTAAGCCATCTGACATCTGTAAGCAACTTCATGTGGACGAGGACTTCTATCTGAAGCCGATCACCGATGCATCATGTCATAAATGAGTGAGCATGTAAACGCTTTCACACTCACATTCATAGCCCCACAGTAGGATTTTCTCCTGTGTCGTGGGTGCCATGGACACACAAAGACGAATACACAAACACCCAGACCCAGAACAGAA
>MOOZ01001238.1:294506-305260 GCA_002930495.1 Cecropterus lyciades
CTGTGACCTGTGTTGCAAGGAGTTCTGCAACAAATACTTTCTTAAGACCCATCGGGCGAACAAACACGGTATTTACGACGGCGAGCCGCAACCCCATCCGACTGGGCTCCCCCAGCAGCCGCAGCCGTCTCCGCCGCGCAGGTCTTCTGATGAGGAGTCGGGAGGAACGCCGCGGCGGTTGTCCCCCGACTCTGCGCGTCGGGCTCGCGACGCCGCCTTCCAACCTGACGTGCTTCGTCGACTCGGCGTCACTAACCCCGAAGCGTTTTGCGAGATATGTTGCAAGGAGTATTGCAATAAATATTTTCTTCGTACGCATCGGGAAAGACGTCACGGCGTGCCCGCTCATCGTTCTCCCATCACGGAACACTCCCCACCGTCTGCCACACCGCCGAACGCTCTGTTGCCGCCGATCACTCCACCGACCGATACGCCGCCACGTTCTCTATCTTTGCCGCCTCCCTTTGACAGCGAGGAGGCGATGGAAGTGAAGAGGGAACGAGATGATGAAAGGGACGATTTCGAAGCTGCACTACGTGAAGGGCAAACGAGTCCTCTCAATCTGATCGTAGAAGAACGCGGTACGGCCTCCCCCGGATCTGCCAGTGAGGAGCTTAGGAAACTACAAACAATGATCTCACAATTAAACGAGCTCGCGGCGGAACGCTTGGCCGAGGAGCCCCCAGAAGCCCCGCGGCCGCCCTCTTCGTCACCACCGCCGCAGGACGAGCGGCGATCGGGCGGCGCCGGATCCAGCTTCTGCGAGATCTGCAACAAGGAACTGTGCAATAAGTACTTCATGCGCACCCACATGCAGCGCATGCACGGCATCTCGCTGGAGAGCGGCACCCAATTGGGCGGTGTGACGTGCGATATCTGTCACAAGGAGCTTTGCAGCAAGTACTTTCTACGCGTGCACAAACATAACACACACGGAATCCCCGCCCCGCCGGCGCCCACCACGGCGGCGCCCGCCGAGCCGTGTCCGCTGTGCGCGCGACGGTTCCGCGGGCCCCGCGCATTACGTGCGCACTTATTGGCCGAACACGCACCGCCCGCGCGACCGCCGCCGCCGCCTCCGCAACTGCCGCCGCGTCCGCTCGACCTCCTCGCGCGCGACAAGCCGTACGCGTGCGCGTACTGCCCGTTCACGACGGACGTGCTAGCGTTCCTGTTCGCGCACGAGCGTGCGCACACGCAGCGGCCGGAGGCGGAGAGCGAGGCGGAGGCGGAGGGCGGCGAGACGAGCGAGGTGGGCGAGGCGGAGGGCGAGGGCGAGGCGGACGCGTACTCGTGCTCGCGCTGCGAGTTCCGCGCGGAGAGCTTCGCGGCGCTGGAGGCGCACGTGCGGGCGGCGCACGGCGGCGCAGGCGCGCTGCTGGCAGTGCCGCGCGCGCCGCGGGCGCCGCTCACCATGCAGCCGTTCGTGCTGGAGGAGGCGGGCGGCGCGCTGAGCCTTCTGCCGGCGCTGGTGTTCCTGCCGGTGCGGCGCCGCGCCACGCGCCGCGCCACCGTCACGCTGACGCTGACGCCGGCCTAGCGCCGCGCCGCGCCGCCGCCGCCGCGCGCGCTCGCGGCCTACACTACACCGCCGCGAGCGCGCGCTCCGATCGCTGAACTCTACTGACTACATTTAACGCTGTGTGCCTTCAAGCGATTGCTGAGAAAAATGAGACGTGATCGTTCCCGAGGAGCTGTCCGCGGCCGCCCGCCCGAGCGCCACACCGCGCGGCGGCCCCCGGCCTTTTTTTCGACAGAGTCTAACTTCGTATATTGAGAATTATATGACGGGTGATATATGAAACGTTGCCGCTTATGAATCTGTTTATTTATTATCTCCTCGACGTTGGGTCGGTCCGAGACGAGTTTTTGAAACGTCGATTTCGATCGGGAGAAGAAATACACCCTAGACGTAGTTATTATTGTTTAATTGATACGTATTTTACCAGTGAGTGCGTGCTCACGTTAGCGTCGTAGTGCCGGAGCGATGTTGATCACTGGCGCGCTGCGACACGACACCCGGGCGAGCCGCGGCGCGGGCAGCGGCCACACCCACAGTACAACACTAGGTGCCACTTAGCGTATTGCGACAACCGCTCTACCTCACTTTAGGTTATATAGGCTGTTATTGTATAAATATATTTTGGAGTTACACTAAAGTACAAATAAATATAGTTCTGCGTTACGCGCCGCCGCGGACGGAGACCGCGCGGAAGTTAGCTACTCGATACTATTTATTGTTGTCTAGGAGTGACTTAAGCACAAAGATACGTACTATTGGGCAGTGATCAACATTAAACGTAATTTTAGTATTAAATCTGATTAAGTATGTGGTGGTGAGGCCCGGTCAGACGGGTTTTGTTGTGTAACACATCAATCATTACGGGTCATTGTTTCGGGGGGACGTGGGCGCAGCTCCGTCCTACCCTTTAGTCGTTCGGCCGGGCTTTAACTTTTATATTTATTTGTATTGTAATTAATAATTTGTACGTTACTGCGGACGGCGTCGTCTCGCGCATCTCTTGTGGTTCCGATGGCCGCCGGTCACTCCGAATTATTGCTACCTCAGACACTGAACAGTGGACCATCATCAAGTAGTACAAATTATCATAAAACTCCCTAGCGATAAAGTTAAATAGTTAATCCGTCTCTAACTTTATTGAAGAAGACTGAACCGGTTAAATTTTACAATAATAGGAGGCTATAAAGGCAGGCGTAGATAGAGAACCGGTATCCGAATATGTCATCCCCTAGAGTTACGTAAAGGAAATATTGAATTTGTTACAAATAAACAGAGTTATTTTAATTATAATAACATATTGTTGAGATGAGAATGCATAAATAGTGAAATGTTGTAACCAATCCACGCGAGAGATGTATGAGATAGTGCAATTGTCGTCGAATATTAATATATATTTGAAGATAACAGATTTATTTAATAATTAATTATTCGGTAGATCATTGTGGAGGTTAGCTTGTACAAACCATGCAGCTTCTAAAGAAAGTTCCTATGTATGTACGTAAGATGTAATTTAATCTAACACTAGAGGTCGCGCGTGGAACGGCTCCGGACGAAGCTCGGCTTCCTGATTGTAGTAATATAATTGTGAATCAGGGTAAAGCTTCCGATAGTAATAATAACCCGACTACTTATCGTTCATGAAAAATTAACTAATTTTGGTTCCTAAATTATTATCGATAAAGATAATCAACTGTGTATTTACATGAAAAGATGTTCCTAGATAAGTTCCTTGTAGGTACAAATTTGACTTGAACATTGGATTTAAAATTGTAAAGTTAATTTAAGTCCAATCTTCAACGGTTTTCGTTTACGGTGAAGTTTCCTAACATTGTTTTAATGGCTGAGTTTCCATCTTCCTATTAGTCTTCCTGCACAGCCAAAACGCAATCTTCGCACGGAGCCGAGACGCGCGCGCGCGATACAACAAATTATATTAATAATGTTTTAAATAATAACAAAATTAATAAAAAATGTCCCGATCAATCCAACGGCTCGACCTCCCTTGTTAAGGCGTGCGTTTAGAGGAAAACGCGAAATTTTTACAGTTTCGGAAATCGGGCTTTTGGATACGATCCGACACTGAATGTAGTGAAATGTAAAATTGTGTTCAGACCGCATTGTACCGCGAGTGGAACCATAGACCAATAGTTTTATAAATGTTAAAACGAGTACAAATTTGATCATTGAATCATAACGGAGCTTGGTGATACAAAAATACAGTACAAATTAATATTAAGCGTAGTAACGGTTACAGGAGATATTACAACTGGGTTTTTAGATTTAGATTCACTCGGGTACAATGCTAAACAGTTTGGTACAGTCGCACTTTTGTTAATTCGTTTTTGTACCTTATGTACCGCTGGTTATACACTACATTCCATATATTTCGTATTTAGTTCCTGAGTTAAATTGGAAATACATTTCAGTCGTAAAGTTATATTGTAAGTGACCAGAACTTTGTGTTTATGTATTTCCAATTTTATTCTATTTTGTACCAAAAATATTTAACGTTACTGCGGCGTAGTAATTTCAGACAATTTTTGTACTTAACTTATTTTGATTATAATAATCACAAATAATATTTTTTCCATTATGTCCGGAATTTAATTCAAATACTGTTTGGGGTTTCAATAGTGTGAAATATGTCTTATATACAACCGAATATGTATTTGAATTGAAGTATCGGTACATTTTTTAGTGGAATATGTCTATAAGAGTAATAAAATACGTAATTTTCTATAGAAATGGTGGTAAATAATGTAGATAAAATTGGGATTTAATGCATTATTCTTTTAGGTTTTATTTTTATTTTCATAAGAATATTGATCTTCATTTAGAAAAAAATATATGTACTTATCTAGTAGTATTTGATTGATTTATGTTCGTGACAGTGGTACAAGCATTTTATTGTATAATTTTAAAAAAACGAGATTTTTTTAAGAAAATGTACATTGAAATTAAGTTTTTTTATTTGTAAGGTTTCCTAATGGCTGCCAAAGTTTACTACTGAGATGTTAATTATTAAAAAATGTTAAAACTTTGACAATCACTGGCAAACCAGATTATACATTCCGGAAAATATTCCTAAAGTAATTTTAAATTTTGAAATTCTAGTCTCATTACTTATTATAATTTAGTTTTCGTGCGACTGTATTATAAATGGTAATATTTTTTCGAATTATATAAAAACTGTGTTATTTCTAGTCAAATTATTTTTCTTATTTTATTGTCGTGAGTGTCAATTTTCCATACGTTTACAAGATGTTATTGGTCCTAATAATAACCAAAATGAATGAAATAAAAACAAAAAAATGAATTGCCACAGATAAAATAAATAAAAGGTAATATATGTATGGAATTGACTTTCATGTTCTGTAAAATAGTACTTAATAATAAATAAAGAGCATTATATTCTGGCTAAGGAGAAAGCCAAATCTTATGCCTGGGTTATAGTGCAACACTCGAAACTAACTCTTTCATTGGCAGTCCTTGCTTTGACATTTTTTTTACTCGTTTATATACAAATTTAAGAATCACTGGTAAACAAATTGTGAATTATTATATATGTAAGGAATTTTCACGATATGCGGTTTTGATTTATAAAAATCAAATTATTGAAACGTAGATACGAAAAATACATGCTTATAATAATTTCAACGTATTTAAAATATGTAAAGAAATATTTACATAATTTGTAAAAATATGAATTATATGTGATAACATTTTTAAATTATGACAGTCCCACTGCTGACACGGATCTCCTTTAGAAAAAAATATTTAAATTTAAAACATTGTCCACTTTACAAAGTTTTAAGAAACGCTTTGATACTCTTGACGTGTTTTACATGTTATTATGGAGTATTGTTATGCGTGAAGACATGTTTTATTTATTTCAGTGCCCCGCGGTTTCAGTCGTATTTAAAAATGTAAAGTAATATAAAGACATGATATAAATATATTTTAACCCCTTAAAGTAATATTAATATATTAGATTTGATACGATTCCAAACGCCATTCCATGATATTGTACAAAAAAAATAAGACAAAAAAATCTAAAAAAATATAAATATTCTTATTACTTATTCTCAGTCATTCTAATGATGATCTTTGTTGTAATGATCCTTTTTGTAAATACATACAATATATATACACGCGGAACTTTTAATATTATTATATGTATGGATAAGTGGCAATTTGTAAAACTTTATTAATATTTCAAATCAGTGTTTTTAAAAAAGGTTTTGTAAACCGCGCAAATTACTCATAATAAGAGTGAGATAAATGCTTACGATTCGTTAAAATTGGGATATTAATAACAAATATTACCCATGAAGATTAAATAAAAAGAACATACTTACATCTGTTGTCATATGAAAGTGTGAGCTTGTATGAAAGTACATTTAAGTTCATCAAAAAAATATAACTTACGACAGAACAGATCTGAAAATATCAATAATACAAACTATAAACAAAATATTTGATTTCTTTTAGATTTATATGGTAAATATTGAAAAAGAATGAATGGTAGATAATTTGATTTTTGCGCGCTCTATTCCACAGCATTTATATGAAAAAAAGGCGCGCAGTTTGCACCCAGCAATGACTATACAGCCAAGATTTATAATTTAAGAAAGTTATAATTAAAATGATTAGGGAAATTGAAAATTGACAATATTTATTTTTATAGATTCACTAGCATATCTTCATTCCATTATTTAATAGAAGCCTATTATTTTATCCTATATCCTATTTACCTAGGTTCCTAGCAGTATATTATATTTCAAATTGTAGAGATCTGTGACAAATAATAATAATTCCGTGCATAAGATTAAAAACGCATGATCTTTTATTAATGAAAATAAGTAAAGAATAAATGTAATTTATTTAGTTGTACTAACAAAGGTTAATTAGATAAGGTAAAGTCAAAAAAATGCATATAAACAAAGGTCAAACAGGAAAACGTGCCAGTATTCTGTTGACAGATAATAAATTTCATTGTTTTGGTAACGAGTGTTGCACAGTAACTTGCGGTCGGTATATGTTCCTAGATCCGTCTGTTTGTTATGTATTTGTTTTCCATTAATTACTACGAAGCATTTCTACCGTATTCAATAAATTAAATATACAAATAAGTTGGTGTTTTCCTTATTTCTCCTTTATTCAACGAAATGCGTGCGTAGATAAGCTCTCATTTACCTGATTACTTTACCGTGTAATTAATTGTTTATTTTAGTATAAATTTAAATGGTGTCTGTTTAGTTTACCGATGATGATTCCTATTATGTTTGTCGTTTCGTACTTCGAAAAATATTGACTGACTAATTATTATTCATTAAAATGCTTATATATATTTTTTTATTTCCAATCCATATGAAGTCACTGTTGTATGTATAGGTAATCACCTCCTAAAGTGTGAACACGATATTGTACAGTATTAATGATCTGATGAATTAAAATAATATACACGACGAATAGATAACCTCTTTCCATTGGGAAGTCGGTTAAAACTAAAATTAAAAGTTGAGATTTAAAATGTACAAACAATATAAATAGGATTATACAATATTTTACAATTTAATTAAATTAATTTACCACACTTTAAATCAAAATATAAAAATATCTGTTTTAGGACTAAAATGCCTTCAAACAATTACTGGTAAAATTGAGTCTAGATTTTAAGGGGAGTTATGACTTTATTTTGAAAAGTATAAAAGATGTTTATAAAATTGTATGTAAAATGAATTTTATGAGGACAGTGCTACATATTTAATGATTATAAATCTTAAAGGGTTTGTACGTTGTGGCCAAAATTGGATAAAAATGTTAAAATTAGATTTATTCTCATTATTGATAAAACTTTCCAGAACTTTTCTTAAATTGTTGAATATTTCAAAATGGTTATACAAATATAGGAAAAATAAAATGAGGATTGTTTCATATGGAATTTGTTACAGACATCCATGCACAGTCACCACTCACCCTCAAGGGGACCGCATGGTCATTTGCTACTATTTTATATTAAACAGTTATATTGAATTCACAGGGATAAATTATGTTTATAAATATAATTTTTGTGTTCAAATGTGCAAAAATGCCAATAATTATAGTAATTAATTAAAAAGTACCAACCTACAATCATTTTATTGTTGTATATACAATTAAAACACATATTTTAATATTATAAGCTAAATAAAATGTTTAACCCAATCCTAAATAAAATTATAAATAAAAGAGTTCGTTAAATTTTCAAGGGTGGAATAAGCCATGATGTAAATATGAAACTAGTTTTTTAACAAAATTATAAACTTAACACCGGATTGAACCGCGACGGCGGGTTAAGTAGACACCATGTTGACATCGTGACGGAGTTAACCCTCGTGTTGCCATGTTTTGCCATTATTTTTTACCATCCGTCTATTTTTCAACAATTTCCCCTTTTCCCCTAAACTTTGACAGCCCATACAATATCACCCTTCATTTTAAACGGGTGTCGCTTTTTTAATAAAAAGGGATTTTTGACAAAAAAGTGTGTGTTTTTTTTTTATTAATCTAAAGCCGACAGTTGACGCGGACATAATCTTTAATTAAGACCATTTTGGCGCGAACTTTGTAGTTGGCGGGGGTAATCGTTTCGTGTGATTTATTTATTTATAATTTTATGGAATTATACGATCGTGTGTCCTTTTGGATGGCACTTTATATAGGAAATAATTTTCGTGCAGCATACAATCTTTATTGGATAATTTATATTTACGATAAACGATTTAGAATTGATTTAGAAAAACAACCATGATATATTATATAGTGCCTTATGCAACATAGATAATTATGTAGTTACAAAAAACCATCAATTTAATAACTATAATTATTATTATTTTTTTTTTTTTATTTTGGTTCGAGGCATAATGAACAAAAACTGGGTGCAGGCTGACTTTCATAACGAGGCGATCATCTTAGTCCTCAGGAATGCCAACACATCTAAGATTTGCTCCTCTATAATACAGGTTTGTGGGCTGCAATTTCATTAGCTATAAATATCTAATATAATCTATATCTAAAAATACAGTAATTATGAAACATTTGGTTTCCTCATTTATTATCATGTTTGTTATTGGGGCGTAAATCGAATATGAATTCGATTTACGCCTCAAAACGTATTGAAAATGGGTCATAACACCCATTATGAGTCAATTTGTTGTTAGAACAGTGACATTAATCCGCATAATACTGTGCGTTAAATAATTTTAACACAAATAAATGTAAATGTCTGTGTCATTTAGTGGTAGAGCGCTTTGTGGTTCATCTCCAGAGGTATCACTGCTACACTAATATTTAGTTAATAACAGCAGTGTTACTGCTAAGTATTACGTGCTACTGTGTTATAATCAAGGGTATGTTGAAGGAATCTTAGTTATCCATTTCGGCCTATTTCTGAAGGGTAGCAACACATCAGTGACCACCCTCAAGTAAGGTTGTAATCATAGCTGGGGTTAATTACAGATCTCCATGGATGGTAATGGCCACTTACCATCAGGTGGCATGCATGCTTGTTTGCTTGTCATTTAAAAAATACGATAGCTATAAAGTCTTTTATTACTTTATTTATTGTTATAGGTATTTATTATTGGCTTCATACCAGATTTTATAGCCTTAGGTGTTGTAAGTGGGTCAAACCACCCAGTATTGTGAGTCATGTTTGTTGTGCTAGTCCAGTCACATTAAGATAAAACACTACACTATACAAGTTTGAAATAAATAAATAAGCGTGTCTGTGTGTGTAAGTAACTTGCACTTTCTAAGTAATATCATATATGCACACGATGTCAGATCTTTTCATCGTCATATATATACCCATAATTGTCCCACTGCTGGGCACGGGTCTTCTCTCATAATGAGAGGACTTTAGGTCCACCGCGCTGGCCAAGTGAGAATTGTGAGACTTCGCACAACTTCGAGAACTCTTTTATTTTACAGAATATTCAGGTGTGCAGGTTTACTCACGATGATTTCCTTCACCGTAAAGCAGTGATAATTAATTTCTAATACATATAATTTTTTAGAAAAATCAGTGGTGGCCTGGGATTCGACCCTCGGATCCTAGATTGAGAAGCCGAGTTTCAAACATTAGGCTATCACTGCTCAGATCTTATGAAAATTATTTTAAATATTAATTAAATTGTATAAATATTGTTTTACATGTATGACGAGCCACATGATGGAGCGGTCACCATATCGGTCTAACACGCAGTGCGTTCCGGATTCAATTCCCGGTCAGACAGATATCTGAATGATGAGTTTAGATTTCCGTTCTGGGTCTAGGTGTTTGTGTATTCGTCTTTGTGTGTTCATGGCACCCACGACACCATCCTAGTGTGGGGCTATGAGTGTAGAAAGCGTTTATGTTTATTATTTCATGGGCGTCTAAGGCAGGCTCTTTTAAAGGTGGTACTTTGTGGCTCGTNGCCACACCTATTTCTACCTAATAAGAACAGTGTTTGCATTGTTGCAGTGCGGCTGTTGTTTGCTGATTCCAAGTTTGTGTTAAGGGGTCATCCATAAATTACGTGACATGTTAAGGGAGGGGACGGGTTCGATGAAGTTTGATAATGTTTGACAAGGTGTAATGTAAGATGCTTAAGGTTCGCGTAAATGAAACGACCGTAATCTTCGAGTCCTGATTTATTACTAACTTTCAGTTTCAATACATTCGATCATAGTAAATAATATTACATCGTATAGTACATCACAAAGGAGTAGGGAGGGGAGCTAAATTTCGTGACGTCACATTTCTAAATATCTATGTAAATGTATTTCGTGACGTCACATTTCTAAATATCTATGTAATATCTATGTATTAAATATAAAATTTATACTACATAAGCGTTGCAATAATATACCTTTTTATTATTTTTTTTTTTGCATATTAATTTAAATGTAAATTAATAATTTTCGGAACTGCTGTTCAAATTAAAAAAATCCTTGACCTAGATCCCACACGAGTGGGGGAGGTCACATAAATGTGATTATCTGACTAAGACGGGGAAGGGGTCTAAAATCATGAAATTCGTGTGACATAATTTATGGATGGCCCCCAAGGAGACTTACTTTTTTTATAGTGGTTAATCCTCATGGATACCCAACCGCCCGGGGGAGCAGCTGGGTTATGCCGAACTCTTACCGGCTAAACCCCCACTGTGTTTTCTCCTCGCACCGTACGGCGGGAACACGGGCA
>MOOZ01001238.1:361832-372085 GCA_002930495.1 Cecropterus lyciades
TAAAATAACAACATATTATAATTTTATTTAGAGACTATCTGTAATTCATAGAACTTAAAACATCACAAACAAAGTTGTAAAAAAAAAAAAAAAAGATTTGTTGGAGTATTTTTCCTAAAATCTTTATAGCCTTACTTCGTTTATTACTGATAAAAAAAATAAAGATAACGCGTTTATCGTTGGTGTTAATAAATTTATCAATGGGCAAATGAACCTGACGGTTGGGTGCCGGTATGTCGAGTGGTCACTAATCTTGGATTATGGCGATAATATAAATTTGATTTGGTCAGGAAATCGCTCTAGATTTCGTACTTATTTACGTTGTTATTTGCACTTAATGGCACGCGATAGCAGAGTAATTTTCACAAAATTTTGATAAGATTAAAGCAAACGAGAATGCAGCCTGCTGATAAGTCACTACTGCCCATGGACATCTGTAGCTTCATACAGATCAGAGCTCTGAAGTCAATCACACCTACTTCTAGCGTGAACCAGTTCTTGCGTTTCGGTGGGAGGGTGTGGTGCCGGCTCACTCATATAGAAAGCGAGCATCTCAGTTCTTCAATTCAATTCTTCTATGATCTACTTTAGATAGAACCCCTGTTCTATTTGAAGTTGCTTAGTTGTCCATGGGCGGCAGTGGCTACTTACTATCAAGTAGACTTCATGCTTGTTTGCAACTTCAATGTGATAAAATAAAATCATAAGTCAATCACATCATGAAAGTGAGCTGGCAGCCACAACCTTTCACCGAAACGTAAGAATTGTTTAATGCCAGAGATAGGTGTGGCGGAGGTACCTCCTGGGTCGACCATACTCGTTCTACAATCTTGAACTTTTATTTAGATCTAATTTAACTTGACTTACAAGTTGATTAGGACATACGTAAGTTCAAAAGTAACCTCAACAGATTCAGTTGAAATTTTGAAAAAAAAAATTGTTTAAAAAATAATAATCATAGTTATATAAGTAAAGGCACTGCTAAATGAATATAGGTTGGTTGTTTCATTATGTTGGAGATGACTATTCTGATTTTTTTATCTGAGTATTAATAACACGTCTTGCGAATTAATTTCATTCATAAATCCTGCATGTTACAAATATATGTAAATGGAGTTTATCTATCTTTTTCTTATTTTTAGAGATACGAGCAGTCCATGTTATGCTAAGTCACTGCCGTCCATGGATATTAATAATAATCCATCACAGATAAAATTCTACTTGAGTTCAGCCATTGATACATAACCCTGAAAGTAAGGTTGGAAGAGTAAGTCTATTTCTTGTAGCATTACCTTTAAAGCCGAACACAACAGCGCTTTACACTGCTGTTATTACGCATATCAATCATAGGGGAGCCACTAGAACAAGTTCAAAAATACATCTTTTTGGAAAAAAATATAAGTTTTGATAGAAACAGCAACCTTTGGAAATAGAAAGAAAAATACAATTGACTAAATACGTGGAAGTTCACCATTAAATCCGTGAATAAAATCAGAACCTGTCAAAGGGGGCTAGAGGGAAGTATGCTCCATATAGAGAAAATAGATAAAGTAAGATACACTGAAATAAGGAAAACCACCAAAGCCACTGATGCCGTAATTCACGCACGAAAATTTCGGCTGGGCACGTAGTGCGATCTACGGACCAGAGGTGGACTGCGCGAGTAGCATCGCGGAGCGGCCCGCAGGGTGGAAGAAGCCGGTTGAGATCAATGACTCGCTGGGAAGACGACCTAAAGAGAACAGCCGACCCTGACTGGAGAAATGTAGCGCAAGATAGAGACAGATGGGCATCTTTAGAGGAAGCCTTTACCCAAACCGGGGTTATTGCAGAGTAGATAATGTCAAATCATGAATATTTTTTTGTATTTATTAATTTAGTTTGTTTTTTTTTATATAACAAAAACTCACTATGTACTATAACTTTGTAGAAGCAAGAAATTAAAAGGCTTATTATTATTATGTATTGGTGGTAATGGTGCCTTCGGAGTCGAACCACATAGAGTTTTGTCACCACTTAACACTTTTAGCTTTTAGAATGTAACTACGAAGTTTGCTACATTCAATTCCTGTATTATTTTGTCAAGTGATTTTCCCATGGTAAATATGGAACAGAAAAATCTCATCGTGATATCATAATCCGATGGTAATGATGGTCATTGGTTAACAGTGACCGTTGTGTTTCGCACGCGGAAGCCGAGGACAGCTTCCTGTCATTAGACTAATCATAATAAAGGACTTGTTCTACTGTAAGCGATGTCTGTAACGCGAGCAGCGATAGTAAAAACTAGTAATGGTACTACAGAAGGAGCAAGCAAGATCAGAATGGGAGTGATTTTTCACTCAAGAAATTCTCCAATTGTGGAGAAGACGTGCCCAGCAATGGTGCAACAATGGGTTATCGACGATATGAAGGACAGATGGTTGGCAAGAGCAGAATGGTACCCCACCATTCTGCTGTTGCCAACCACCTGTCATTTAGCCATTTTACGATTAAAGCGAGAGACACGTGCATAGCAGTGGGAAAATAATGTGTTTTGATGATATTAAAGTAACAAAAGTCCAGATAATAGAACAGAAATCTACAAACATTTAAGTGTCTTTTTAACTTCTGAAGACCCTTTAATTTCAAACAATCAAAAACATTCCAACAATGACGATTCGTACTCCATAACAGAAATCCAAAAACATAAAGAAGCCTTTTTGGCTCAAAATACCTTAAAATTTCAAGAAAATCAAAAAAATCCAACTGTTCCAATTCAGCATCATCATAGTTTTCGTCACTAGACTCACTAACAATGTTCCCAGAGCTGAGGTTAAGGCAATTAACCCTGCAGTGGTGTAGAGCGAAACGCGGGACGATTCATGTACAGATCAGGGTTGGCGTAATTGAGATATGCAATGATTCATCAAAGGGAATTATTGTGCTGGTCGCTAATGACCTCGGTTTAATTCTCCAAGACGCCATGAATGTTAAGAGAAAACAAAATAAAAAAATAGTGAAAACGAAAAGAACCCAAAATTGAGTCAAATCCTTCCTACTTTTCCAAATAACGTAGTCGTCCAGCAAATTAAAAAGTGAGTTTATGTTAGAAAAGGACAAACATAAATGTTAGATCCCTTTAATAACAAGTAACCTTTAGTAAGAAACACATCTAAATGCACACATACATAATTGTGTTGCTTTCACACAAAAGGCAAAATTTGCATTAGGTCCTTTTTATTCTCACCGGGCGATATATAGAACATATAATACAAGGTTTTATAAAAGGTTCAAGTGTACCTAATGGTATGAAATTCAGTCTCTTACTCTGAGGATCCACAGGTCAATACTGAGAACGCATCGCTGAAATTTTCGATATACATATTGAAATGTATTGTTACATACTTAATACTGTGAAGGCAATTGTAGTAAAATTGACATCCTAATAATTCTATGGGAATGAAAATTTCTCAAGAGATTTAAGCTTATCAATGTATATTTGCCCAGCAAGGCGAAATATGGCCTAAATTTTTCGCTCTCTCAGAAATTCTTGACTGCTAAAGAACAGAAATACAGTTAACAATGAATTTGACTTGATAAAAAATATAATTAAATCTGGATACTATTAATCTAACGTGATTAGAATTTAATCTAACATGATTGTTGATAAGTTAGTAGTTTGTTTTTCTTTTTGAAAATATTAGGTTAAGTGTAAATAAACAAATTTCTTAAAGTGCGCGGTTAAAAGAACGTAACATTTATGTTTATCCCTTTCTAGCACGAAATCGACAATTTTAATTCCCGAGGCAACCGGACAGCCGCAAAATTTTAAAATTGAAAAGTGTATGAACGGTAAGAGATAGGAATTTTTATGTAATTTTTCTATCGTGATCTGAGATGATATGGGGATCATTTGGCAAAGGGGTCTTGTCCAAAATAATTTCAGAATCGCTTCTCTAGACGTTATTAGAAGTAATGACAACTATTAACATATTTTTCGGATGTTTTGAATTCGGTTCCTTTCATTTTCACTGTCCGCTTTGTTATTTATACTGAATTGTGCCCTATCAATAATTTTCACTAGTACTTGCGTATAACGCGGCATGCAAATCAAGCTAATCACACAAGTCAATTCACTTGAACTAACTCGGCCTTCCATCCACGCGTCAAATGACGCTCTTCCGATGACCAAGGACGGGTATTGCGTGAGAGTGGTCAGTCATCACAAATTGTACGGTAAACCGTTTCCGCGTTCACATCGTGATGTATAAATTAGGGGATATTTTGTGCTTAGTTTAAAACGTTGGATTTACATGGAATAATATGGCAAGGTACATTTGTGTTATGAATAAATTTGTGAAAAATTTGTACTTAGTTTGAAAAATTGGTTAGCATTTCGAACTCGCACACAAAAGGTTTCGCTAGCACTAAATAATAGTATTAGATACATATTTTAACACAATACATTTTATTCGTTTAATTATTATAGATCACCACTATAATTTACACGAAAATAGAGCGAAAATAACATTTGTCAAAAATAGAGACAAGTCATGAATGAAATAACATTCAGATAATTTAAAGGTTTTTTAATCATTCCAGTAATTATTATTATTATTAAACGATAATAAACAATAATAATTAATGTATATAGTATCCTATGTCCATGTTATAAACTGCATGCCAAATTTCAGCGAAATCCGACCAGTACTTTTCGCGTTTTGCGAAGAGCGGATGTATGTACCGCACAAAATTTCGAATAAATTTAATCTCATTTAAATATTAAATGAGAAGTAAGATAAGAAGTACGATTAAAGAATTGTGTAAGCTGTAACTGCATTTTAGATTTGCACATCATGTATAGCAAATGTTGTGTATTGTTAGCATGTTAAGCCAAGGTTTGTGATAACATTTCATACCTCGATATTGATACGCGTTTAAATAAATTTTAGACTGATATGGAATGAGTACTTAAGCCCCGTATTTGATTGAAAAGGAAATAAATCGTTTCCTTGTAAATGTATTATAATTAAATCCTCGATAATTTATCAGTGTTGTAGTTAAAAATAATACTGCATTTGATTATTACAAAGTTGATGTATTTACAACTGAATGTTTTAATGCTGTTTTAAAACAAGTACAAATAAGATTGAAGAAATGACAGCTGATATGTAACTTTTTTATCAGATTGATGTACTAAACGAGCATGCAGTCCACCTGATGGTAAGTTGTTACTGCCGCCCATGGAGATCTGTAAACAACTTCATATATTAAAGGGGTTCGATCTGAAGTCGATCACAGATGCGCTGCTACTCCTGAAGCCTGAGACGGAATGCCTCGGAAAAGTCTCCCTTACCACACCCTTCAGACCGGAACACAAAGCGCATAACACTGCTGTTATCACTACCTCCTCATAATAAGCCTACCGCCTCATATATAAGTGAGCCGGCAACCACATCCTTCCAACGAAACACAAGAATTGAACACGATAGAAATAGGTGTGGCGGTGGCACCCCGTGGCATTCCATTTAACCACTACCACCTGAGTGGTTAAATGGAATAAACGCTAGCCTGAGAATCTTGCCTTGCATTTGACTAAACCAGAAGCTTGTTTGGTTACACTTTGTCAAGTTAAATACTTAAATACTAAAGATTTGAACAAAATTATCTATCATCAAAAATAAAAAACTTCGTTACATAAGTATCAGTTATGACAGACGAAGCTTTGTATACAAAGATTATCAATAAGTTTTTATGAATGAACAGCGACGGATAGACGTAAATACTAACTATTATATGCAAATTTTTATCGTAACATCAGCTTAATTACGAGGTAATGAGGGCGAAATCGGTCGTATCCGGTGGATGGTAATGACGAAGAACAAGGCTTTTTATGATACGGATATCTGAATGTAGGATTATTATGTGTCTTTAGCACGTGTGTTTTAGGTTTCGTTAAAACGATTACTATTTCGTTTTCGCCCATTGCAAAGTACATTGCAAGGTATGGCCAAAAACTATGTAGATTTTGGAGATATCTATTAATTACGTTAGATATTTAAGGGGGAAGGGGATCGGGTCAAATCTCACCATATCCCACGTAGGGGAGGTTGGATCTCGGCTTAATATTACGATTCTTCTGCAATAAACCGTAATAAAATGCAAGAAAACTGGATTAAATTAATTAATATATGTTTCTCTCCTACTTTTGAACATTAACGGACGCGCCCTTTTCAGGAAACATAATAAGTTCTTACTTAGGGCACTGGAGGAAGTAATAATAATAATAAATAATAAAGTATTATTTACACTCATAGCCCTATACTAGGATTTTTCACATGTCAGACCCTGTCAAACGGGAATCCATCATTCAAATGTCCGTCTAACCAAACACATGCTGCGTGTCAGACCGGCATGGTGACTATGTATTTTAATGCATTTTTTTAAGCCGTCTATGCGCCGCCATCTAGACGCCAGATTTGATATGATTTAGTTTTACTTGCATTATTAACATAAACAATATTTCTTTCACAACTTTTTAGGGAGGTCGCAATTGACTCCATTCTTCATTCTTTTTATATGAATTGATGCATTTGTTCACAGACAGACAAAAAGTTGCACAAGACGTAATTCAAGCCGCTGTAAAAGATGTAATATATTCGCGAAAAGAACTGCAGAAGCATAATTAATGTTGTATACTCACTCTTTCTTATTGTTGACTACAATGACTAGTTTCACTTTCCGAGGGCCCTTGGTCATTTTGCAGGTATCCTTGCTGCTCTCCACCGGGCCCTGGGTTAGAATTTTTAGTAGAGGAATGTTTTCGTGTTCTATATCACTACAGCCCATCGGCCGGTCCTTCCGTCACCTCACTGACATCTTTATTAGCTTTGTCCACTGGTTTGGCAACACATTTTTATAAATTTTCAAAAATATCACTTGAGTCCATTAATACTGATAAATCACTTGCACTAAAATCACTGGTCCTTATAATATAATACTGATTAATACTCTTACTCCAGATGATAAGCTGTTGAAACCGTTATCGTTTGAAATTTGATCGTAAGCGATAAGAAAAAATATTTAAATCATAGTAAAGGATTATTTGATACGGCGCTCGAGGATATGACGTTTCGTCTTATGTAATTACTGATAGAGATATATAATGTGATTAATTAACTGATGTAGGTTTTGAGTATAATTTATATGATTGTAATGTAACTGTAGAACCGAATACTAAAACGATTGAAGAACTTACAGAGACGCAAGAGGTAAGGAATCCCCAGAATTGTGTAACGTTACGTAACACACAGGACACTTTGGCACAGTGTTTGCGTGGTGACAGTCGTTATCAAAATGGCACATTTGCACCGAATCACATCGGAATCACGTCAAGATTTACAGATGATGAATGATGATACATGGCGACACGTCCCTGATTGTTAAGATTGAGATAACGGCCTATCAACGATAGTGGAACGCACTCGTAGACGTAGCGTTAAGTAGACCAAATATTAAATATTTAGGCAATTCCAACGGTGTCAGAATTTTTGTATGATGCCCATCCAGAATTGTGTCATCAAGGTAAATAGCAACTGCTGCAGAGTAGTACACTGACTTGTACCATCGAGGACGGAGAAGCTAATCTCGTTTATGGATCATCGAGACCGGAAAATACTAACAAAGTCCTTTACAAGCGACTGGTTTTCAGATCAGAAAAAATATAAACCAAAGTAAGGGCATAAGATAATGAATAATTGAGTAGATTAACATTTCGGTCATGGTCGTGAGAAGTAGTTAAGTCGGGTAAATTTATTTATTAAGATTACATACAATATGGTTATTTTTCAGGCTTACGGTAAAATTTATAAAACGAAACGAAGTGTACATTTGTAATAAGGCCTGCCTCCGTACGCCTTATTACAAAATAATTATCAGTTACAACACTTTCTTTACACTACCAGCGGTTCGGAACACGAACTCAACTTAGAAGATCCGAGAAGAATCTAAGCGGGATTGTTTGTATGATATATTTCTTTTTTTTCCCTATTATTTTTTACGGACTCTGACACACTTAATAAGTTCATAAAGTCACATTAATGTACTCCATCATTATAAGTTCTATCAGTTGGCCAAGTAGAGATACAATAAATTTCCTAAATTAGTATTTAATTACTTTTAACTTTGACAGTAATTGTTATTACTTTTGAACTTACTTCATTAATGCTTTAATTCCAATTATCCCTTTCAGATTATCTTCGTGTTTGAATCATTCGAAGATCTATTTTGTATTATCACTTTACCAATTTCAAATTCTTACAAAATAATCTATTCGCAAATCGTTGATGGTAGAACAAGTGGAAACAGTTCTAACATTACACTAATATTAACATTGTAGAGTTACGTCAAATGATTACAAATGAGAGTCAACTTGTGATGAATTGACGATTAAGTGTATGTGCTCGTTCCAAACATTTAGTCACTGAGGAACTCAGTTTTAGGGTAGGTATTAAAAATTATAGTATTGTTTTACTGACGTAAACTCAGTTTTATGACAAACTGTGTGACGATTTTTATTTGTTAATTTTTATAAGGATTTGCGACAACGATATAGATATTTGAAATGACGTAGCAATGCTGAGTTAGGTTATTCTAATCGTCCTGACAAATAAATATGATAAATATATGACAAGATTCAAGACTCGACGAAGTCATCGAAAGATACGGCAACCAACCAACTGGTAAGTGCGAGCAGTTCTATATTTTCTTCAATTTTAAATGCATACGAATCTGGTATTGCGATAACCCTTCACTCCTTTATTTTTTTACGAATTAAAGGATGGATTGACTATTAGTTTCAGTGTTGCTTCAGTGTTACCAACAGTTACAATTAACAAACACCTTTCGAAGCCCGTAAAAGCAGAAAAAATAGCATGAAATTTTTCTACATCTTTCAACAGGAATTTAAAACTCTTTGAACTACGCAAAGAAGCACAGAATATGATTAACAAAGATTAGTCTGATCATAATTATCACCAAACCAACTTAACAAACGAAAAATTCTAACTATTCTAAAATATAACATGGGAATATAAGCCGCGTTATCAAAGTAATTACTAATTACTCAAATTTGGGTAAATCAACAATTATTTGTTCAAGTGTCGATGATCGAGTAACAGATCTTAATCCTCTTATAAATGTGTTTAATAACTTATATGATGTATATGTAAGCTAAGTTTATGTAAAACACAGTTTATTGATTATATTGATTAAATTGACACATTAAAATAAAATTCTAAAGTGATTACATAAAGTGATTACTGATTGATTCACGTATTAAAATTTAAAGAGAACAAGGATTGTCCCTATAAACACATGTGTTACTGAAGATGATTTTCCTGGAGATAAATAAACACATGAGACAGAAATTTCTAAAAGAACTGATAGATACAAGAGCTTAAGAAGTAATCTTGAAACTAGTGAATGTCAAGGTTTGCGTTGCCGAAGGGACAACTTAAAGACATGTACAAGTACATATAGGACTTCTAAAGAAAAGAATAGAAAAGGCTTGCAAAAGGTTGTTAGACATTATTATAGTTGTAGTAGATGTGTTAACAACAATAGCAAAATAAACAACGGAGCTTAGTTTATATATTTAGCACGTACCTTCTAGCTATTGCTTACTCAAAGTATTACTGTTCACAATATCATATCTAACTCGACATGTATGTATATAAGGCTACAGTCACATTAGATCGTTTCAACGAATTGGACGACAGAAAAAAAACTATCTCTAACTAATGCTAAGAAATAGATGAAGACCTATGAAACATATTTTATTAACATGAAAGTCACAAAGTCTATCTGATTTGATTCCATCATAAAACATAGGCTCCTATGGACCAAAATAATTATAGATATAATTGATAAGTCTTTTTTGTTAGTCTCATGTGTGACTTTCATTTTAAATTGATAGTAACGACTAAAACCACCAGGTTTTAGTCGTTACTATCAATTTAACATGAAATTGTGTATGTAATGTTGTCTATACCAATAGACAACATATCTAACGACGTATGGACAAACTGAGAAATGTCTGATAACAAACCATTCAAACGGTATAGTATACTAAGTAAATGTTTCAGTATCATCATCAACTAACTTTAACTATCTCCTTGTACTAGCGAGGATGCCATTTAAAGAAATTCGCAAGTCATTCACAGTTTTTAAACATCCACATACAATCAGGGCCTAAGCGTATGTGACGACAA
>MOOZ01001238.1:373224-390256 GCA_002930495.1 Cecropterus lyciades
AACCCAGTTGCTTGTCTTCAGTTACATATCTCAACTACAGCCGATATCATGCAAGCTTTGAGAATTTGTCTTTCATGTCAGAGGGTCGTGTTTGAAAACCAACCTTTATTTTTCTTAATTGCCTAATAATCATTTAGCAGAAAAAATTGGTTGTCTGTAAAGTCAGTTTACGAACGATAGTTTTACGTGATAACCTCATATGGAAACATTGATGAAAAATTGCATACTTTTATGAATTGGACTTAAATATTATTACTGAATTTTCATTATTTTGTATAATACTAAAAATAATAAGGAGTTAATTGAAAATTATAATTTTGATAAATTAACATTTATTTACACTCCGTTAACTCAAAAATTTTCTGCGTTTTCACTTGCGCGCTCAGGCTCAGCCGGAACGTGACACTTTTTCGTGGGTGCTGTGCTATATAAGACATCACGTCAAAAGAAAGAAATGTAATTTGTATAGACCCACAGATGCACTTACAAATTCGCACGGACCGGAATTCGGACAAATTGCACCGGATCGGAACATAACGTCAACTTAGTAGACCCCAAAAGAAACTCAGCGGGTTATCTTTTTTCTTCAAATATATAACTTTTTTATTTCCTCTTTTTATTAATTTTTTCACATGTAGAATAAATGCTAGCTGCCTTATATTTATGTAAACAAGAGATTTGTTTGGCAAGATACGCTACACTTTGACAGTTATAATTAACTATGAAAATATACTTTTGCTCAGTCCCAAAGTGTTTTTCATCTATAAATATATATCAATATACAATATAGTATACAAAACTGAGTAACAGTAATTTGAATGTAATTCAAGAAGTTAAAGAACAATCGCGGAAGGAAAACGTTTAAACTTGATAGTTGTAGTTCCTGTATTACGAATGAAACCTTAGATTAAGTGCATGATTTAATACCTGCTATGAGTAATAAAGATGACACGAGGTTTTTGTATGAGAATAATATTTTGGTCCATTATATTTGTTTGTTTAACCTATAAACGTTATAATGAGGAAGTAGAAGAGGACTGTGGAACGAGGACTCATAATGTAAATTAAATATTACACACATAAAACATATATTATAAGAAAATTGAAATGTCTGCTTCAATGCCAAAAAAATCCATGAAAAAAAAACTTATAATGTTGAAATGTTAATATGGGAAATGTTGGAAAATAGTCAGACCAAAATATGAATTATACCGAAATGTCTATCCATAGGACACATTCATAGGAACCACATTTCCTTGGTACATAAAAAAAATGTGGTGGACCCACAAGCCCTTTATAACACACAAAAATAAATAAGAGCAATGAGACTTAATAAAGTCTGGGACAAACTTGTGATTGGAAGACATCCACATGATGCCAATCAAATCTTAGTTGACGATAAAGCCAATAACCTAGTGGCAATTGAAGCACGAAACGAGTGTTGGGAATCAATTGATCTAGTGAATTAATTCAAGCTATTTAGATCACAACATTAATCAAGTGCATTGTAATGATATGCACAACTTGATATATGTTGGTAAAGATATCAAGAAATTGTATATAGATTACATAATAATTATAATCCGTCATCATACTAATTCTGTCAACCCATTAATGTCCCACCAGCGGTGGCGCGGATGTCCCCACAGAATGGGAGGCGCTTCACACTCTTTGAAAGTTACTTTACGATGTTTTTACCATTAAAGTGAGTGATAATGATTTCTGATACGGACACAATTTCTAAAAATCGGTGATGCGTGCATGGTACTAATAACATTTTTAATCACTAGGTTTAATTAGTTTTTTACTGCGATTCATAATAATTAATAATTTACGCCTACTTTCCCTAACTTTAGCGAGTAAGTTAAAAGATCATCACTATAAATTCGACCACGTTCGAAAAAATAGTAATAATATGATATATAGTAAAGGTAAGATGATAAACTAAGTATGTGTAATAGAAAAAGACGTTACAGCACATCAACCACACGTTATTTCCACGGACGAAGAAAAAATACCAATAACAATACGATGTCACGCTAATGATGAACGTATGAATAAAATCAATGGCAATGACGACAGCAAATTGACTAATTTTTGGGAAACCACAAATCACAAACAATAGTAAAGTGTATGTTAATAATTAATTTTCATGTGAGGTGACCAATTTAGTCTTCGTGACTAGGAACGCATCTGTGATTGACTTCAAATAGAACTACTGTTTTATATGAAGTTGATTACAAATGTCCATGGACAGTAGTGACCACTAACCATAAGGCAGACTGCATGCTCGTTTGCTACTTCAATCGTTTAAAAATAAAATAAAGCTATAATAATTATAATATAGTGTAGTCATAAATTTTGAGTAATATTTGCAACGAAAACATATTAGAATCATTATAGCCGATGTGTTTAACTTTGAAAATATTACTTTTAATACAGTTGTGTGAAAACATACGAATAATACTAGTATGCTTATACTAACTTATTCATTGTATATCGCGACATGACGGGTTTAAACAATTTTTAATCTTAGATAACTATTACGAGTTATCTAAAGGAAAATAACTTCAATGATACTCTTTACAACAAAACAGACTAAATTGATAAAGATACCACTAAAATACTCAAAGAGATAATAAAAGTAAAATTCAAAACATCGAAAACAATTTCAAACGGAACTACGCAACGTTTAGCTTATATGATAAATCAATTTGACGATATTGATTAAACTTCCAATACAGAATCTTGGCGACTACTAGCACACACATGTGAAGAAACAATACAAATATGTACTGACAAAGACGATAAAGAAGATTGCAAACAAATACCGAGGAACGGAGATAAGATAATTGCATCAAACGGCGCCAAGCAAACAAAACTAAAACGGTAGCATCATATGCTTTTTTGACCCACTGGAATAAGTAAAGTGCAATGACTTCGCTAATTAAATAGTGTAATTAAGTTTGATATATTAGCAAAGTAATTAAGTATTACCTTGTATAAATTTCAGTCAGAATTTCATATTAGAGTTCTAAGATCTCAACAATTTTTGTACTTCAGATTTTTTTATGTTATCGCATGATAACACAGAAAGTAACCTACACATATGAGATTTAAATAAAATCTTCAAATGCAAGAGACGTCTGAGAAAGAGAAAGATTGTAACCAGCAGTTAAACAACAAAGTATGTAATATAGATATCATGAGCTCAAACGTAACTTTATTATTTACATAATAGTTACTATCTATCTACCTATCAGCCTTTTCACTCAAGTCAAGTCCACTGCTGGACATAGGCCTCCCCTAATCGGCGCCACTCCTACCGGTCCTGAGCCATCTTTATCCAGAGGTTACCCGCCGTCTTCTTCAGGTCATCAGTCTTGGTCTCAGTCAGAGTCCTCGAATGGAGACCACGTCTGGGCAAAAGAGGGGTAGGCTGACACCCGACCAGGTGGATTGATGATCTTAAGAATAATTATTGGAAGGCTGATATTTTATTATTATTTTTATTAAGTTCCACTTCAGCCGTATGTGTATTGAACACATACTGTATTTAAAATATAAATATAGTGACTTTATGCTTAGAAGCTGGTCCATAAATCATTTCACTTCAAGTGTCTGTCAACGTATTATATCCTATTTCTTCTAAAACTCCAACTAGCTCTGTTATCTGTTCGTTTACGTTGAGAAATCCGAGATTAGTGTTATTTTTGGAGATAAAACAATCATTGTAATCTAGCGAAGACGTCGAGTGTGATAGACGAGTTGTGGAATGCTCCAAGGTTGCTACTTTAATAAGGAACTTAGAATTTTTATGATAAGGAACCAGATTACTGATACCTGACATCTGTCAGTTTTCGATTTTGTATTAGTGTTAATTTAGTACAATTCATTCAATTGAAAGACTTTCTTTAAGTCTTTAAGAACTAAATCAGTCTATAAAAATCAAGGAAGTTTTTTTTTTCTTTTTATAGTATGGAAGTAGCAAACGAGCATGCAGCCCATCTGATGGTAAGTGGCAACCGCCGCCCATGGACATCTGTAATCAACCCTAGGTAAGATACTCACCTAAGGTTAGCCACAGATGCGTTGCTACCCCTAAGAACTAAAATGGAATGCCTTGGAAAAGTCTCCCTTACCACACCCTTCAGACCAGAACACAGCAGCGCATAACACTGCTGTTATTAGGCAGAAATAAGTGTGGCGGTGGTGCTTCTGTAGTTGAACCACAAACAGTTCTACCACCTACAAATGTTTTATATTTTTATATTATTGAAGACTAGCTTATTCGCGCAGTTTCGCACGCTTCGGTCACGTTTACCATTGTAAAGAGTAACTTATGTATATATATAGGTCATAAACTATCTTTGTACCAAATTTGAACCTAATCCTGCCATTCGCTTTTGCGTGAAAAAGTAAAAAACACACCTGCATCATTCCATCCTCACAAACTTTCGCCTTAATGATATTAGTCAGATTCTGGATGTAATATTACCAATATTATAAATACTAGTTTGCGAACATCCTCACGGTTTGTTACGCAAAAACTACTGATCGGGTCTCGCTGTAATTTGACACATAGATAGTTTATGGCTTAGATTAACACATCGTTTACCCATTACTTTGGTAAACATAGCCAAAACGGGTGGTGCGGCGGTATAAAGCTAGTATCACATATATTTGATATAGTCCACGTCAAATTCGCTATAGCACTAATCACTTGTTCGATAGAGTAACATATTTTTTAATTTGATGTGTTTTTCTTCTTATATAACGAATATACAGTTCATCAGATTTACATCATCTGACGTATGTACAATATCCTATAACTGGTATCAACACTCAATAGTTTATACGTAATAACCCGTTAATCCAATGCGATACATATTTATATACTCTGATCACGACAAGTGAGGTAGCTGAATAGATTTTACAATTGATAATCCACTATTGTTCTAAACTTATTCCTATGAAACATTTAACAGTTATTGCTGATTATCAGTTATGCTAGTCTGTTAGGTCCTGTTATAAACCAATTATTGCCCCACTGTTGGGCACGGATTCTCTGTAACTCACATAAAATCTCACATAAAGTCTCATCTCACTATTTTAATTTTATTTGACAACGTATAAAAAGGTATCTTGATTTGTCCGACATGAATATAAATGTATATACAATCATCTGTACGTTTTTCCGGGAAAAATAAAGTGTTTATGTACTAACAATATTATAAACCAAGATATTTAAAAAAAAGTACACAGTATATTTTTAGAGCGGTTCGAAAATTTAATTCGCTTTCCTGCAAAACTCAGTTTTTGACATCTCGCTTTGTACATAGGGACCGTCGTACCGGGGTTGGCACCTTATTTTCAGCAATTAAAGTACATTGACAAATAAAGTACAATTGTATAAAAAAAAAAAAAACATACTTTCAAAATGAAATATTTAAATGTCGTGACTTTTAGGATGGAGCGAGAGGAAATCAAGTTAGCGAAAAATAAAAAAGGAAAATCTAGATAATATTTGACAACTGTGCCTCTGCAATTTTAATAGTAAAAAATATAGGTCGCCAAACCTAAATACCCATAAATAACCCATTTCTTAAGTAAAGAGATCATTACGTCCAAACTTTTATAAATCCCGAATAATTCAAAATAAAGTATTTATTAACGCGTACTTTATTTTTCTCATAAATTACAATTACCCCAAATAAAGTACAATACTTTAATATAAAGTATGGCAACCTTAGTCGAAATGTATTTAATTATATCCGGCTAAACACGGTCATACTACATTAATCATCACGATCAATATTTAAGAAAATCACGCTAATTAATCAGATAACGAATAAGCAGATAAAATAAACGCCAAGTCCATTCACTAAATTACCCACAAAACGTTATTTAAGAAACAAATGTTTTAGATAATTACTTTTTTGTTCAAGAAACGAACGTGATTACAAAGCATTTGTATCTACCTAAGACCCAATAGACGTATATTATTTTTTAAAGAATCACTGATTACGGGTAATTGAGGTATTCTGTTTTGGAGTTTACTCCTTAAGAATCGATTTTCATATAAGGCGTCCGGTATGAGGAAAATATGAAGAGTAAAATCTAGTGATCGAATGACCTCGTTACGTTTTTGGTGCGCAAATTATTGTGAGCACCTTTCCCTTTTTCATCTGTCGCATAGATAGCGTTGTGTACTATAATCGAATATTACTTCAAGTTTTCGCATCCGTCGCATAGTTGGCGTTGTTTACAAGTGAAGCTTACTTCAAGTTTTTTCATCCGTCGCATAGATAGCGCTATTGAAACTTATTTAAATTTAATTTTATTGCGCCGTTTAGACAATTTTAAGGAATAAACTCCAGTCGTGCGTCAGAGCTCACCCACTCTTTTTTTTTGTTCCGAAACAAAAACCAAAATTTCGATCAAAAACGTGAAATATTAAAATATTTGTAAACCACTAGGTTATTCCCGCGGCTCAGCTCGCTTCAGTCACGTCTACCACGATAATGAGTACCCTATGTGTTCATTCAGGTTTTAAACTATCTGTGTGCCAAATTTAAATGAAATCGGTCCCCAATAATTGTTGCGTGAAAGAGTAACAAAGACACATACATCCTCAGAATCTTTCGCATTTATAATATTGAATTTTAATAGGAGATACATGTGGCTGTAGTACTTTCCCGGTCAAAGCATACTCGCTCTACCGTCGTGCAGATGCTTGTTCAATAGTAAAGTTTACGATGTCAACTCAAATACGACACAATTGTATGGAGCGAATAGGTAACACAAGACAGGGCAGACAGAGAAGGCAGCACTGTGAACAATGGAGCTATAATATAAAAATAGTTATAGGCGCTACATTAATCAACACCGTACTATGAGTAGTTCTATGCGATAAAAAGCAATTGTCCCAACTAAGGTCCACTAATTTATCACAATTCAGCAACGTAAGGCAATAGGAATCTTTAAAAAAACTATTTATACAACAACCATCATATGAAATAGACCTAATTGACCTAAATGAGAGGATACATATTCCACTGTCATAACCATAATCGGATTTTTAAACTCAAAATTAAAGAGCTAAGGACAATTTTAGATTTTTAGTTTTATATTGTTTGGACACTCACGTTTCTCATCATAAAATAAGAGGCAGATATTAAAACTTGTGAAGAAATTAAGAAACTTTGTAAATAAATAATTATAGCAAAGTCACGTCAAAAGTTAACGCTATAGAAAATACGCGAAAACTTTCAGTTTCAAGAATCGACAGTGAAGCAAAAACGTAACATGAGACACCTAATTCTGAGATAAAGGAACCCCATGAAGACAACAGTGGCGTCGCTTTGAATAACAATCACGATAACAACTGAGCAATTAGGCAGAACGCGTCCAAAATTGACCGTTTCTTATGGTCAGTTTACACGGGACAGCGATTTTAAAATACTAAACTTTAAAAATACTTAATTACTAAAAGCGGAAGTTATTATGGAAACTCCTCAAAAGTCGTGTGATTAATTAAGTGGTAATGGTCGAAATGTTGAATTTAAAACATTGAAATGTTTCATCCAAAAGATATACTAGCTTATTCCTGTGGCTCTCCACGGCTACGGTCACGTTTATCAGGGTAATGAGTATCAAAGTTCTTGATCAAGATCATAAACTATCTGCGTGACAAATTTCAGCGATATCCGATTAGTAGTTGTTGAGAGAGTAATAAATCCACATAAGCTTTCATAAACTTTCGCATTTATATTATTAGTAAGATTTACGAGATAATTGACAGCGCAAAATTGATCTCACAATCACATTATGGAGCAAATCACAAGAGCAACTTCCTAGACTTAATTCATTTCAAATTAGTATAGGGGAAAGGGAATAGTATTTTCTATTGTCATCAATATAATAACAATTCAAAATAAAAAATACATATATTTACAGTAAAATTTACCTAAAACAGTCTGTGTGATTCTAAAACATTTACTTTTATTCCTGACAAGCTCGCTTATTTTTCTAAATATCTAGCGGTTATCGAAAGAGTTCTTAAGCGCCAAAAAAGCTAATATAATTTGAGGTCACTACAGTAAAGAGTTATTGTGGATACAACTAAAATGATTTATAAAATATAGTAACTTCAGGTGTGAACGAGACTTGAACCGTCCAGTTGTACTGATAATAACCATATTATTATTAATCGGTAACTCTTTGTGGTCCGACTCCTGAAGCATCACCGTCTCACCTATTTCTGCCTAGTAATACCAGTGTTATGCGCTGTTGTGTTCCGGTCTCTGAAGGGTGCGGTAACCCTTGCCACACCCTTCCCTCGGATATGTATGTCTCCCTGACATACATATCCGAGGGATCCAACTTAGTCCTGAGGAGTAGCAACGCATCTGTTACTAACCTCAGGTAAAATTCTGGATTTATTTGGAGTCTATTACAGATGCCTATGTGCGGCAGTGCTCATTGACTATCAGATGGACTGTATGCTAATATAACATTTGTTAAATCTCATCAAAGACCTTTTGGGCCTTGGAAATTACTGGTTAGTAAACAGTGAAACTTAATTAATTAGAGTCGTAGAATACAGAGAGTATGTTATACCTTTGAAGATGAAAACAGAACCCAGAGGTTTCTATTGTGTGTTATAGTGAAACCTATTTATAACGAAACAAGAATTAATATATTTTTTTTATAAGCTGGTCTGCTACTTAAACGAGTATGCAGTGCACCTGATGGTGCATGGATCCTGCCGCACATGGACTTCATAACCAATTTCATATAGAGCAAGGGTTTTACATTAAGTCAATTACATATGCATTGCTACCCCCAAGGACTGAGATGGTCGCCTGAAATGATACTGACCGTCATCACACCTTTTCATCAAACCGCAAAACGCTTCATGATGGAAATAGGTGTGGCGATGTTAACTTCCCGGTCGAACAATATTTGTTCTAACACTTTGTTTGAAAATTTACAAGCTTTCTTTACGCTTATTGAATATACAGTAGACTGTCCTCGTGTGAACCAGCCATAAGTAGTTACATAATGCGTTCTCGACGTCAAACGTCCATTGGGGCCAATTGTTAAGAAAATTGTTGCGATTTGTCAAAAGAAAATGTAGGTAAATGTCTAGCGCCGCATCTTCCACTATTATATTCTACTTTGCGTTCACACGTGTATTAATTATCGTTTTTCTTGTAAGAACAGAGTGTGCAACGTCTATTTTTGTTAACAACAGGACGTCCTAGATTATTCTCTACTTCTATTCTAATATATAAAACTTAGATAGTGTGTGCCTGTTTGTTACTCAATCACGCAAGAACCACTGGTCAGATTTATTTGAAATTTTGCATGGATGTAGCTTTTTAACTTATATGCTACTTTTAATTTCGATATTTTACACTATTTAAAGATAGCAATAGCAAAGCACTGGTAGGTATTTCACCTAGTAATGAAGGAAGTTACGTGCTTAGACGGACTAGTAGTAATTTAAAAGAAATCGATTTTATTTCAGAGAACTTAATTCACACAAGGATCAAGTCTATAACTATTTTGATTTAGAAAATCACTAAAATAAATCTTCACACAAATTTGATGAGCAAAAATTTTTTAAGGAAACTGAGTAATAAACGCTAGAAAACATTTGTAAAAATCTAAGAGTTCAATAAGATCTGGTATATACCTAAGATTAAATAAAAAATATAAATATAATAACAATTTAACTTAAAAGCATTAACCAGAGTGCCATAACAGTAATGTTATTTAAGTTCCCTCTTAACTCTGTTAAGTTAGATTCCGTAATCGCCCTTATAGGGAAACCCAATGAAGTGTAAATACTAACACTGATGACACAAAATCCAGTGTTTGAACAAACACGCCATCATCTAGATGTGTAGATGTGTCGAACGGAATGAGGTCAACAAAATTTAATTAAGAGCGATGCTGGGAAGACAAGCATGAAATGGACAAGGCTGAACAAAAACGTGCGCAGGCGACTGGAAACAACTGAGCTTGAATGACTAGTATCATCGTTGAGAAAATAGCTGACGCCAAGATAATCGATGTAGCTCCTGTCATTGATATGAATGATAGAGACGAAGTGTATCGCGCATAGCAACAAGATTTATTATTTAGAAAAAATACTTTAAATTTACTCACTGGTTCCTTTGATTATGGTTATTTTGGTACTAAGATATTCACGCACACACGCAACAAACTGTCATATTATGTAAAAAAAAAAAAATTCTGACAGATTTCTTCTGATTTTATGAACGATTATGTTAATTACAGTATTAATATGAACGCAGGCACTACTGATAACGGCAGTAACGTTAAACGTTAGTTAAGATATTGACGCATTTCATAAAAAACTTATTGAGGCGATGTCGTTTATGTAACCTTCAATAACTAAACCACAGCGTAAAGTTAGCGGTCAAGAGTAAAAGTGTATGAACAGTACCTATCGATATTTCATTCACTTCGATAGACGCAACTTGCGAACTGAAGATAACACTGGATATCCTTCAGTTCCTGTACTAGACAGCGTTAAACTATCGATACGAACAGCCCTGACACTTCGCAATGACCTACAATTAGGCGTGGACCGTTACGGTTACGACCAGGGATGCTATAGAGTTTGGTAAACGTAACTGAAACTATCGGATATGCGAAATAAAAAAGCCGTAACCATATCCGATATAAAAGTTTCCGTTAATTTCGGATATTTTTAGAGATGTTTTTTATACTTTTAATAAATAACACTTAAAATTGATTAGGTAGCTATAATAATATTATTATAATCTATTATTTAATAATCTACAAATTAATGTTAAATTGTTATTTATTATAGTTGTAGTAGTTCTTATAGTATAGTGGTATTCGTTATTGATTTAAATCATATTATTAAAAATTTATTGTAAATGTGTCTAGTTAAAAATGGTAAATTGGTAGGTACATGGTAAATTGTGAGCAAAACATTCAAATAAGATCTTATCGATGTACCACAATTATGGCAAATAAATAATCATTCATTAATTCATTCAATAACTAACATGATTGTAATAGCAAATGATAACATAGAAATAAAACCAAATCATTACCTATTTGTTTAAAATTCCTTAAAAGTATAATATCCGTAACGGAAACTAACGGATAATGCGAAATAATTACATAACCGTATCCGAAACCGGTACAATATTTCTCCTATATCCGTATCCAGAACCGAAATTTCATGTCCCTGGTTCCTGGTTACGAGCAAATCACATCACTACCGTTGGCGATATTTTGCATTGTTGTGCGTATCGTGATTCGCGACGCGTCAGCTCACGTCAACCGACCGAGTGGAACTGATTACCGTATTATCATGAAAAACAAAATACAAATAAACGACAATGATACAGACAGGTATTGATAGTACGCTAGGCTATCTTGAGAGGCGTATGTTTTAAACCTATACCTGATCTGGATTTTTAAAATTATTAGAAACGTGATGATGAATCATAACAATTTTTTTATGATATTCTGGTGAATAAGTCATCAAATACAAATAATTGGCCAAGTGCAAGTGGTACGTACAAAAATTTGGTGGTCACCGAATTTCTACCTTTTCCTATTTTTACTTATAATTTGTAATCATGTTACTATAGAAGTTCAGAAATTGTTTAAAGTACATTTTTAAAGACACTCTGCTGAGACGATTCCAATGATATGTCATATATTACACGTGTTACACATAATCCGTCAAGCTGTTTGGGTTGTAGTGCGTGCCAAAGAAATGATCGTACATAGATACAAACAAGCATACGTAGTACGTACTCGATAAACATTACCCTCCTTTTGGCGCAGTCGAATAAAAATAAGTTGCAGACAAACAAAAATACCAAGTGAATATAATCGAATAGAACGTGTGAAGTAACTTCATTCTAATAGTAGATAAGTTCTAGTTACTTAAGAAGTTAAGCCTTAAGATAACAATACAATTAATAATACATAAGTGCATACTGTAATCCTCGCGTTCTTTGAAGTATAAACTATTTGCATGGATTTCGCGTGCAAACATCCAGAGAATATTTACTGCTTGACATGCAATTATTTTAGTCGGGGTTTTTGAAAATGAAATGAAATGTATTTATTTTGTCTAGATATACCTGACATATGTTACAATGCAATAAAGTATAAAAAAGAAACCCCCGATACCCTGCCAAAGTTTTATCACAAATTGATGAACGGTTTTGGAACGCATAGAAGACAAACATACAAACTTTATTTTTTATTTATACAGATAAACCCACGGTATCAGTTACAAATTTTCATTTACAATTTTTTACACCACCACCAGATTTTCGAATCAACAGATCAAAAGGATTTAAAAAAATATAAAAAAGTGAAATTTCCTTAGGCTCCATGAGATGAAGGTAGCGCTATGATTGTTTTATATACTTAAACTTAACGATAAGGCAGACGGGCTACCTGATGGAAAGTAGTCACCGTCGCCTGAACATTTACGACACCGGAGGAGTCCGCAACGCATCGCCGGCTTTGAAGGAGAGATCTTTTCGCAGTTTTATTAATTCATTTATTAACCCCCGATGCAAAAGTAGGGGTGTTATCTATTTATAAATTTTGTACACAGAAACAATACAGTAATCATATATTAAAATACATGGTACATAAGGCTACTTATTTCAAAATGAAATTTCTTCCAGCAGGCCTGAGATCGGAATGGGTATATGGAAAGCACAAATCTAGTGTGCACAAAACAAAATTAAATATAAATAAATGTATAAATACATACATAATAAATAAATATAAAACAATATTCATGTATTATGTATATAAATATAGAACAAAAATTATACTAAATACGTTTACATATTACATATATATATATAATGAAAGTATATATAGGGAGAAGATAATCCATATACATTTCGTGATCTTATATAATTAAACACGCCCTGTGCTAATTAATTAATGGTAATAATACGTTAAATATTAAGACTTGATGGTCTATGCGTACAGTAGAGGCAGAATTATTTGCAATATTTTTTATTCAATAATAATAATTTTATGTTCAATAAAACTTAATGATGCTAATTAATTTTATAGTTTCGTGATTTTTACTGTTCACTAGTTCCCTTAGCCATGGCCGGGATTTGTACCTTAAAGTTCAATTATAGCTCGTGTACCTTAAAATCCAATTATAGATACTTGTCCTTCAAATTGAAGTTATAAAATACTGACATAAAGTGGAGTACACGCATACTACCTTTAAAATTTAAGAATAAAATTTAAAGGATAAAATAATCATTTTTAGTTTCAAAATTGAGACATATCCGTAATGAGGACCTTATCTGATCCGAAAAACAGAATACAAAAGGTCAAATTAGATCTTGATCCGTATCCGCCTTTACCTTTACGACACACTTTTTTTTTAAAGTGGGTAATCCTTTCGGATACCCAGCCGCCCGGGGCAGCAGCTGGGTTATGCCGGACTCTTACCGGCTAAACCCCCACACATCTTTACCTAAATTAACTTAAAAATATGACGAATGATTTCTAATTATGCAGAATTTTTTATTGTAACGTCAACATTTACACTAACTAAAACGATGACTAATAAAGGAAAATTAACGAGTGTAAATAAACAAGAGCACAGTTCCGGTTAATGATTCTATGAAATATTTGCTTAACACAACCAGTGGTTTCGCTTGTACAAAAATATTTATTTAAAATAATTATGATCGCTCAAGTATCTGTGCCGGGTCAGTCTTGAATAGCACCAGTCCCTCTCTTCTCATGGATAAGAGGCAACTGAGGGATAAAATGAGGAGATGGGAAGCAGCGTGTTCGGATACAACTCTCATTCTCAGAGAAGACCCAGTAGAAATTAAAACAATATCCACCTTATTTCCTTCTAAGAGACCTATGATCAGCAGTAATTAAGGGACCATAATTCACGTTTATGTACATAATCGCATCCGCAAATATCTTTACACGAGTATTAAACGTATTTTTTCTATGTATAATAAATAAAGGTGAATTAATTTGTATGATTGATGATCGTTGTATTGATTACGTCAATACATGGCGATGTGTGGTATCGACAACTCTGTTACTATTCCCCCATCCTAAACAATGTTTTTTAATTTTCATAAAACTTAATTTTTAAAAATAAATAAAATGGTAACAATATTTTTTTATTTTGGCCGAATAGTTCAACTTTCGGTCAAATAATGAATATCAAGTCAAGTAAAAAATGCATGTGTTCCTTTCAAAAGCATTGAAACCTTATATTTAACAAAATTTATTTGTTTAAACTACCAACATTACATTTAATTCTTAAAATACATCAGTGATGTTTGAGAATATTTTATTCAACAACTAACAAATTTTGTGCCGAATATTCGGTATTCGGCATTATATTAAACATTAATTCTGCAGTGGCCATAATATTATAGCATATACGAATATGTCTATTTGCTATTTCCATTAAATGTATTTTAGCCACAAATTGTCAAATTTCAGACACTTATGAAATCGAAAATGAAAATCGTGATATCAGACGTTTAGCGACAGACGCCACGTTTGAATAGCGTGTGGTATCAATTTGTGAGGTGTGCTCAAGGTCCGAAAAGGCCGCAGTTTCAAAATTATCAAATTTTCGAAATTAGAACTCAATTTGTCGCACGATCTTTACTTCGTGGCAACTTTTGTTTTAAGTTTCGTAAGCTATATAGATATTATAAGTGATTCTTTAAATTATAAAACTGTGTATTAGAAAGATAGCCCCAACTTGCTCCCCCCTTGCTTGCTCCCTCCCCAGCTCCATTGCAGTTTTTATATGACTGAAGTAGCAAACGAGCATGTAGTCTAACAGAAAGGTAACTGCCGTCCATAAACATCTGTTAGTAACTTCATACAGTACACGGGTTCAATCAGAAATCGATCAAAAATGCGTCAAAGTGAGCCGGCAACCACAATTAAAAGTTATTTATTCGGAAATTATAGTTTTTTATCTATACATATAAATAAAATTGAAGTGTCTGTTTGTAATATCAAAAAAAAGCTTTTTACCAAATGCATATGGAAGTAAATACGATACTGACAACAAAACAGCAATTACTAAAATTTTTGTCTGTCTGTCTGTCTGTTTCTTTCGGGTAATCGAAAATAAGAGCATAGTATATTTTTGCCATCTTTTCTTTTTGTTATAATACTGACGAAGCGCGACAAAGGCGACTTTGAAAAATAATTCTATAAAGAATGTACACTTTGAATAAAATATTTTGATTTTATTAAATTTAAGCGCATTTCTACAATAATCTAAAAAGTTTATAGATATTATCATATTTCCTTTTTCCGCCTCACGGTAGTTAGTAGTTTATAACTGACAATGTAGACTGGCAAATATTAGTCCTCAGGCTAGTAAGTATTAATCTTCATGGTAGTCCACAGAAGAAGTGACTCGTCTGATAAGCCTCTAATTTGTATATTAATTCTCATTTATATATTAATTTATTAAGATAAGAACAAGCGTTGTTACTATTTTACAATAGATACAATTGACAAAAACAAGGTGCAAACAAAAACGGTCAATTATACGCTGGTGCCTATTATAGATAGATGTGCCTATTGTGGACGCGTGTGCCTATTCAGGATGAGCACGTCAGTGCTACTGTACCTACACTTACAATAACTTCGTGATCAGCCGTTTACTTTGAGCGTGACTGACGCGAATCTGTCTGTTAACAGCCTACATTAATATAGCCTTCCATTAGGTCATAAGTTTGCTGTAAAACTGTTACGGTCTATGATCCAAGTTCGATTCCCGACCGAAATTGTTTTTTTTTTTATAATATTGAAGTGGCAAACGAGCATGCAGTCCACCTGATGTTAAGTGGCCACTGCCGTCCAAGGACATTTATAATCAACCCCAGGTAAGATCAGTCTGCCCTAAGGTTGGAAACAGATGCGTTGCTACTACTGAGGACTAAGTTGAAACGCCTCTGATAACTCTCCCTTACCACACACTTCAGACCAGAACAAAACAACGCACAACAGTGCTGTTGATAAGCTCTAAGAAAATAATTTTGCTTTTATCCGTAAAGCTTAAAAGGGGTTGAAAGTTCGTTTAACTATAAAACTCAAGACGGTAGAAGGTTTTACTATTCGAGTGTACTGACACTACTACAATAACACCATAATTATTATATACTGGGTGAGATGCAAGCTTATATCCTACAACTCCAAGATAAAATATAATCGTCTCAAAAGGCAACGTAACTAGCAAGTAACGTACTAAAGCTGGCATTTGATATCAATATAGGTATGTTAGTTAACATTTTATTATTTCTGTTTTTTACGATAATAGACATTTTTTTAAATTATATAGCCTATGTCACCGTGACAATTATGACGAATGACACTTAATAAGCTAATATGTCAAAATCTGTGAAGCGGTTTGCGATGTAGATTTTGCTTAAAAATGGACACATAAACGTGTATATATACATACATAAACACATAAATACATACGCTTAAAAACATAACCCTCCATCTGACGCAATCCGGCAAAAAAGCGCCAGACACATTACATAGAGACCATAATCAATTAACAAGTCTTAGTAAAGTTGTCATCAGTTTGCGCATACTGAAACATCCTGAAATCTAAATGGAAACGCAAGCACGCTGCGGCGACCTCTACGTACAATAATGTGTGTCAAGCGAAGTGATAATGATAACAGAGATGAAGTGGTTCTCTAAGTTTTAGAGGTATTTATTGTTACAAGATAATAAGTTATACAGCTTTTTTTTCCGCGATATTTCAGCCTACTTTGTATCTCATTACTAGATAATAAGTTTTACAGGATTGTTTTTTCCGCGATATTTCACTCTACTTTGTATCTATACTAATATTACAAAGCTGAAGAGTTTGTTTGTTTGTTTTTTTGAACGCGCTAATCTCAGGAACTACTGGTCCGATTTGAAAAATTCTTTCGGTGTTAGATAG
>MOOZ01001238.1:432007-442506 GCA_002930495.1 Cecropterus lyciades
CTACTGTGGGGCTATGAGTGTGAAAGCGTTTATGTTTACGTTTATGTTTATACAATTGTCAAAGTAAAAAAAGTCGTCCATTCTCTCCTTTCGTCCCATATGCAAGCACCATTTTAAATCACTGCAAAACTGAGACGATTCTAATGATATGTCATACTGGGTTGTCGTGCGTGCTCCAGAAATGGATATACATTCGTACAAACATATACGTATATATAATGTATGTATTCATTCATTCAGCGGGCTACCGCTGGATTCAAATGGCGCGGGACCGGTCGGAGTGGCGCAGATTAGGGGAGGCCTATGACCAGCAGTGGACTTTCAAGGGCTGATGGATGGATTCATTCGAAAAACATTACCATTCTTCTGACACAGTCGGATAAAGACGGTTGCCACGTATATGGCAACATATTTCCCATATAACTAAAAGTACTTATATTAATAATCCACCATATTCCACTGTATTCAACACGTATGTTACTTCCTTTGCCCAAACATTGTGCATCGTTTATTATAGTTCTAATTAAGCTCGTTTAGCGAATTGCCAATTAGGGCTTTTCAGCTTGTCAGCGATGGGAACAGTTTGGCTCGAAATAGATAAATGTGATCATACAAATATATTTCATTGCGTTAATTTTGAGTGCTTATAAGATTAATTAGACGTATGGTTGTTATAAATTAATTTAAAACCCGACTGTTTAAACTGCGAAAAACAAGGACTACAGCCATTAAATATATTAAAAAAGAAATTATTTAAAGAAAAGTAAATTATTATTTTACTTTTCTTTGACCACCCGCGTGTTGGAGCGGTCACCATACCGGTCTGAAATACAGTGGTTTCCGGGTTCCATTCCCGGCCAGACTAGACATCTGAATGATCAGTTTAGATTCTGTTCTGGGTCTGGGTGTTCGTGTATTCTTTATGTGTTCCCGGTACTCACGACACAGGAGAAAATCCTAGTTTGAGGTTATGAGTGTAGAAAGTGTTTTTTTTTTACTATAATATTTAAAAAGGCGAAAGTTTGTGAGGATGTATGTATATTTGTTACTCTTATACGTAAAAACTACTGGTTGGATTTCGCTGTTTGGCACACATATAGTTTATAACCTAGATTAACACAGGATACTCTTTATCGTGGTAAATAACCAGGGCGAGCAGAGTTGCGGAAATAGGCTAGTATGTTATAAAGTGTATCGAATCAAATAATGTATCGAATGATATCTATACTCTATACTAATACTGCATAATACTAATAAAGCAGTAGAGTTTGTTTGTTTGGTTGAACGTGCTTATCTCAGGAACTACTGGTTCAAATTGAAAAATCTTTTTTGTGTTGAATAGTAAATTTATCGAGGAAGACTTTAGGCTATATAACATCAAGCTATGACTAATAAGAGTGGACCAGCAAATAAAAATGTTGCAAAAACGGAAAATTATTTTTATTTTTGAGAGCTTTCCTTGCGTACGATGCGTAATCAGTGAAAGTTCGCAAGAATCATGTATTACTAAATTGTTCCCCTTAAAAAGTGCTAAAAATAAGTACGCGACATCATATGTCTAGCTTTTAAGGTTGTGTCATATGTAACAACAATACGTCGAGCCATTTGTGCTGAAAGCCGTGCCAACGAAATACATGTATATACATATAGTAAGTGGTTCAAATCTTCCTTGCAAAATGTTAACATACATTAAATAAATACGTGTAAAAAAATTGGCAAAACGTGCGCGAGGACGAAGGCATCATTAAAATATATGGAAGCAACTTTGCAAAAATGTAACGTCACGAAATTGTCAACTAAATTGACGTAACACGTACATGTAACATGAGAAGAACAACACATTTTGTACTACCAGAGCCTCACGGTTTCGTCTGCGTTTAAAACACAAACAGGAACTTTAAATTGTGGTCGTTTTAATATTATAGTCGATGGATTTTAATGAATTTAAAACCAAATATTACTTATGTATGAAATTTCAATACTTTAATTCAGTTTTGATTCGATGCGACTTCAAAAACAGATACAGACAAAAATGCCGAAATTATAAAAAACATCTACCAAACTATTTTATTGCAATTATATGCGATGTACAAACGCACTAAAATTTCTAAACTGAATTTTGGGATATGAATAAATGCAATTTCTAATTCCAACGGATTCTCATGTTTTTTTTTCGCGTTATTCGCGTTTTCGTGTTTTAATAATCGACATTGAGTAGGTTACTCGTATGTCATGCAGACGGTATACGTCGTTATCACCAGCTTGTTATTATCAGTCATTGAACCTTTACGAGCAATGAGTTTAAAAACATCATTATACTTTATAGGTAATACTGCCCCCGATAGTTAAAAAGGCGCATATTATATTCTTTCGAAATCTAAGTTGTATATCGACGGATTCAGAAAAAAAGGCGCAAAATTTGCATTTGCAAATTTTTTGCATTCTTCTATCTTGCTCCTTTCAACTTTTAACGGATCAGTTAATTGTTAATTCTGTCTATTAAATTAAGTTAGTAGGCATTTCTTCCATTTTTTTTTACGATAAAGCGGATTTTTTTCGTTAAACGAAAACGTTTAAAACGAAACGTTCTCCCATCCACCTCCATCCCGCTCCCTTCGTTACTTAACTTTGTCGACGAACTAAACAAGCCGAAAAGCGTTTCAACTATTTATTTACCAATACATAATTTATAGGCAAATAATATGATGAAATTAAACATATCTGGGTTAGCACATGGTTTACCGACCATAAACCGAATGAATGTAATTACATGAATATGAGAAGGAATAATGAATAACACATAATTTAACACTTATTCTACTTCAATGTCGATACTGAGGTCCTAATACCCGTATTCCGATGGAAATCAAGGTTCAATAACTTATCGACGTAAGGTTATGTATGTAAGTATCGTATTAATGTGTCGTGTTAACAATCTTGATAATGGTTTAATAGGTAAATAATATAACCATAGATATTATCTTATATTATTAGAATTGCAATGAGTTAGTTCTATACTATGCAGGAGAGACACCCTTGCGAACATACACCCATGTGAAAAGAAAAAAGACATACGAGCGCTTTTCCTGTCACGCGTTTTTACACCGGCGGGACGCACGCGCACTGCTTGGGTGCTTTAATTTTATACAGACATGTACACGGGTCACGAAGAGATTACAGTGGGGTTAACTTATGTGTGGGGTGCATGTGCTGGTGTAATGCGCGCGACAAAGAATGCATCCATAGAGCGGTTTTAGCTGTAGACGATATGTTGTCAACTTTTGTTGCACCGTGTGCGCATTGCAGATTTTACTGCATAAAAGTCAAAATATCGGGTCTAGTTTTCAAGAACAAATGGATACAACTTTGATTGATGTCTACGCAAAAACATTTTCCTTCTATGGGTACAACGAGCCTGATAGCGGGACTGTCCCGCCCATAGCGGGACTTATGGTCAACCTAAATATAACTTCAATAATTTGCGTAACCTTTACCCATTTACTGCGTTTCAGCTATTTGAAACAATGACGGAACTGAAACAAATTACGCGCTTAAATACACAGCGCGAAACGAATCGTACATTTTCATATAAATCGTTATTACTATAGTTATAGTGGAATACCTCTGATTTCGAAGTTCGGTTTCGGTTTATTTTTCATAAGACATACGTTACAGTAATTGTCACTTAAAATTAGAGACTTAATTAACCTAAAAAATAATTGTATATAATTATATTTTTTCGGCAAAATTCTTGCTTTTCAGTGCAAGATTGTGAGTGCATGTTTGAGTGTTTGTGTAGATGTGTGTGTGAGCGTGTGTGTGGTGTGTTTTATATATATAATTAGAAGATCTTACAACGAAGTAAGGAAAGCAATATGCGTCTACACTTCTTATACTTTGAAAGGTTTTTTAAATCTCAATCTCATTTTTTGTACATATACGTTTAATGCTTTTTAAGTCGGTTTAATAAATAGATATTTGTCTGACCAGGATTTAACCAAAAAAACCACAGGGTTTTTTTGGTACACAGGTAAAGATACCTACCTACATAAAGATCTTTATCTGTCACGCATGTTGACGCCTGAACACGTCTGCACGCTGCCAATTGCATCTTATCTTATCATACACTCATTCAAACTGAGCGCGAAAAGACTTCAGAGAGAATGAGACAGCAATGTGTTCGGGTGGGACACACTATCAGGCGTTAATCCGTGTGACAGGAAAAAAGGGCTTGCGTCTGCTCCGTCACGCAGGTTGACATAAGACTGCTATGTAAACTAAGCATTATTTTATGTAATAAATGATAATTGGAAATTGTAAGTGTCCAGTTCTGTAAATATTTGGATTTTACGTATTTTGACAGAAAAGGTTGTTACAACCTCTTCTGTTACAACACAACAACAATTTTTCGTTAATAAGAACATGTTCAACCGGTCTCGATAATTTCTACAATAAAGTTATGCTAATCGGTGTAAGTGACGATTAACACTAACCGCTTTATTTAAACCCATAATTATAATAAACTTGATACAATAAATAATGTAATCTAAAATGTTTTTTTTAGATTACATTACCTCGCACGCATTAGTAAAAAGAAAATAAAATAATTTAATAAGATTGTATAAAAGAAAGAAGTTTAAAAAAAACTATACACTTAACACAGTTGCATCGTTCCACTAACATGCAATAATGAGATGACATAACTCACGTATAATAAATAGAAAATTTCGATGCATTCGCACGATGCTCGACTGCTTGAATCTTTCTTATATATTTCTAAATAATAGGAAGGGACAAGAAATGAGGGAGTTACCACCTATTCTATCGACGACCTATCGACGACCCACGCGGTGGAGCGGTGAACATACCGGTCTGACACGCAGTGAGTCCCGGGTTCGATCCCCGGCCAGATAGACATCTGAATGATGAGTTTAGATTTCTGTTCTGGGTCTGGGTGTTTGTGTTTCCGTCTTTTTGTGTCCATGGCACCCACTCTACAGAAGAAAATCCTAGTGTGGGGCTATGAGTGTAGTATAGAAAGCGTTTATTTATACCTAATAACAGCAGTGTTAAGCAGCTGCTGTGTTCTGGTTGGAACGGTGTCGTAAGGAAGACATAGGTACCTATCCGAGGTATTTCAACTTAGTCCCCAGGGTAGCATCTGTGGCCAACCTCAGGTAAGACTGATCTTATCAGGTGTTGATTACAGGACATCTAGGCGGCAGAGGCCACTTACCATCAGGTGAGCTGCATGCTCGTATGCTACTTCCATATTATAAAAAACGATGATTATAATCATCATGGCGCTTCAGAAAAGGGGAATACTACTGACGTATTTGCAAATCAACTTCGGGTTAAAGACGTGGTCCAAAGTAAACTATTATTATTAAATATTTCCGTGATGACAAAATACGAGGTCGAATATTAACGTAACCGTTTTAGGTATAATTTGAAGTACTAGTTAATCTCAAAATTAGTGGCATTGTAATAATTCGCACAGTGAGGACGAAAGAAGCGAACTTAAAATTTCGGCAAATTGAGTTAAATTAAAACTACTCCCTATAACGTAGACTATCGTCTAGCGAAATAAAATGTCATTGTAAGGACAATCATAAATATTACGTTTAAAAGGAAAAACATAAATGATACACAATAACCGGGCGTTTTAAGAAACTACCCAAAACACAGTTGTTATTTTTACAGTTTTAGTCTCTTTTATTCTTCTGTATGATATGTCTGTCCGTTATAAAATTGTAAAAGAGGTGAAATAATTATTAAGATCATTCCTACCAGCGTCTACTAATACCATGTGCTCCCCTGACAATATTTGAATTTTTCGCCATCCAAAACCTTTTTTAGTAAAACATGTTTGAAAATTTTGTCGACCTATAAATGTTATAAATGTCGACCTTAAATTCAGCAGTTTTAGTTTAATGCGATTTCAAACATAATAAATTGAATAATATTTAGTATTTCTATAACTTTCACAATTTTTGTCTTTCTGTGAAAAATTGCATGAAACCTGAATTACTTAATTTAACGTTGTCAAGAGTCTCACATCTTAATATATAGACATAGAGTATATTGAGTGACATGATTTATAGAGTCCATATTTAGAGCCAACAATACATCTTTATTTAATTAAAATCCACCAACTCTATAAAAAGTGTTACATTTAAAGTATGTATATATTTTAACGGCGCAAAAATGTTTAACAAAATACCTAAAGAAATCAAATCATCAAAAAGCTTCAACATTTTTAAAAATAAATTAAAACAATACATAATAACTAGAATCTAACTCCAGCCCTGTACCGTTTCGTTCATAACAAAGATAAGTATTTCATTCTACCCACTTCTTTTTATTTTATTTGCACAAAACTGCTTATAAATATTTCTGTATGCTCACCAATTGTTGATTTTATATTAGTTATCGTCGCTTAAGTTCTATCACCGCGTAAGTCATTTTTGGTATTTTTTTGGAGAGACATAAGCCGATTAATTTTACATAGACGCAACTAAAGTTCCATTTTGTACTTTTAATTTTCAAAAAAGATATTTTTGTGTCGTACCTTGATTTGGTTTGGACAAAACGTCGATTCGTATTTCGATTAAAATGACGATGATTTTCAAAATGTCATTACCGCCAAAAAATGACTTACGCGGTGCTAGAACTTAAAAGACGTTATCTCATTTAGTGAAATGTATATATTTCTTTTGAGATTAAATGTCTAAACCAGAAAATTATACTGCATTAAAAGCGGATGAAATTACACTGTAGTACCGACTAAAAATCACTGAATTCCGTTTTGTCAATAAAACAGTTTGTATTTCCAGGAAAATAGAATGGAGAGTAAAAAATAGTATGACTATTTGCCACAAACAAACTGCCGCGTCTACATTGCAATAATTATCTCGACAAATTTTCCATTCATTCCACCAAAAAAACCTGTTAAGCGATTATTTACTCTATCTCCTTGTCATACAGGTCATCTTTATGTAACAAGTTAAGTGTCGACACTGTCAACAAGTTAACAATAAGATTATGCATTGTATTTAGAATCTTATTGTTAAACGCGATTAGGTAGCATTTCATTAATTATGTAACTACTAAATACACCCGGTTATGCTTGGCTTCTGTGGTGAGTAATAATTCTAGCACTAGTAAAGGGTATGTACCTACAGTAACGTAATAAATTTAATAAAAATATGTAGTAAATACAAATTAAAAAAGGAAAATCTTTTATAAAGAATACAATCGATACTAATATTTATAAAGCTGAAGAGTTTGTTTGTTTGTTTGAACGCGCTAATCTCAGGAACTATTGGTCCGATTTGAAAAATTCTTTCGGTGTTAGATAGCCCATTTATCGAGGAAGGCTACAAGCTATATATCATCGTCGAAACTTACGCGGGTGAATCCGCGGGGCGCAGCCAGTTATTTAATAAATTGACTAGCATTCGTTAGATAGAAGTGTCTATGATTTTTTTTAACTATTTTGCAGTTGCTGTTGGGCCTACTGGCCTTTACAGCTTCACCGGGTTTTATGGCGAGCCTAAAGCTCAAGCCGGGACAAGAAGACTGGGCTGGAAGGGGAGGATGGCTTTGGTTCCCGTTGCCGCGTAAAGTGTCTATGAAGTTAACTCCACCAATTAGAGTTACCGCAAAAATATATTTTTCTGTAATGCGTGGTGAATACTACTCAACGTTTAGATAGGTATTGGGAAGCTTGTCTAGTGTGGCTAATGTTTGGCTGTTTTTAAATTTGCATCAAACCTATCATTACTTTAAAAAAAAAACGTATAAAACGCTTACTATACTCATAGCCCCACAATAGGATTTTCTCCTGTGTCGTGGGTGCCATGGACACACAAAAACGAATACACAAACACCCAGACCCAGAACAGAAATCTAAACTCATCATTCAGATATCTGTCTGGCCGGGAATCGAACCCGGGACCCATTGCATGTCAGACCGATATGGTGACTGCTCCACCACGCGGGTCGTCAAACTTATGAAACCCATATCACTGTTTTTTTAAGGAATATATGACATATTTATAGTTCGTATTTTGACGTAACATTTACTTTTTATTTCATTAAAATTCCTCAAACCAATCGAAAATTACCAAGTTAGGTTAAATTTTTAAAAAGCAGGGAAAACCGCGGGATATACCCAGTATCATATTTTTCTGTATCAACCACAGCAAATGTTATAAATTTAGTTTCTAGTTTCCCGAACCTTAGGATAAAAATATATAAAAAGACTATTATTTATTCGAAATTGCCACTCCATCGTCCACTTTTCGAGTTTTGCTGAGACAGACATATATAAGCAGATTTTTTTATATATATAGAACGTTTATTGACACAAATTCAATCGCTTCTCAATTTTGTACTAACGTTTCCTCACAATAAGGTTCAAGTTACAATACGTCAATCGTGTAGAGACGCAACAATTAGATTTGAGCCCTATTTCGCTAACATAAGATATATTTCCAAGAGTTGTGGCCATTTGATATACATTCCAGTTCATTGATGGACCATCTAGGGTTGCCACTCATAGTATAGTATATGGTATCGTACTATGTTTTACTCAATTGTGTTCTAGAGTTCTAGAAAATATACTTAATTCACCATTTGGATGTGGTAGGAGGCAATTACTTGACAAAATCAAAAAGCCAGTTGCGTTTTCCAGAGTAACATCAATACCCACTGCGGTCACCAACGCGCATGCCAGGCATGATAAATAGGTCGGCGAATAAACACTGACTAAGTATATTACACTGAGTCAATAGGTTTTACGGGCAGTCGCCGAAAATCAATGGAGTAGGAAACGTAGCCGGCGAGAAACGAAAATTATTATTCCGCCATCTTGAGGTATGTCTTATTAGATTTCGCATGACGTCACTAAACTAATAATACATTGTCATCATTGTAAAACCTATATATATATATATATATACGTGTATACAAAGTTTCAGTCCAATCGGTCCCGGCGAGGTGCTTCAAATCTTCCTTGCAAGATTTGTAAACATACGTATTTATATACATATGTGAAGTAAAATAAACTAGGTGGCAACCCTAGCTCCATCGTACGCACGCATCGAGATTGCCTCGTTAACGTATTTATTTGCTAGTAGCATGTGTCATATTTACATATACTATGATCGTATTGTATATTGTTATGCTATCAAGCACATCGCAAATATTTGGACGGAAGGACTTAAGAAATTTTAACTGTGGCAGTCCAACTGTTACAATTATGGTAGCAAACGTACAGTCCATCTGATAGTATGTGGCTACTGATATGAACATTCATGATTAGTAATGAGTATCCTATGTGTTAATCATAAACTATTTCATAAACTATTTTTGTGCCACATTTCAAAAATCCGACCAGTAGTTTGCGCGAAAGAGTAACAAACAAATACATCCTCGCATTTATAATATAAGCACGATAGTAACATACCATTTTGAAAATACTATGCTATCACACTATTTAAAAAGTGGTTTTCATTTTGTCGAAAACTAGAACTAGATAAATATTAAAAAAAAAAACATTTTATAGTCGGTTTTTCACATTCCTAAACATCACTCTCAAAGGATGAAAAATGTAAGTCCAGTCTATGTTTCCTAATTACGAGCAAGTAACGCTTAAAAAATAAACTCAATGAAAATTCTGAATTATGTGCTACCACGCTAATTTCAAGTAAACAAAAACAAACAAACAAAAGAGTAAAAATAAATCAAGAATGCGAAAAATTCACACGAAGGTGAATCCTACATCTTATAAAACTTATGAACAATGTGACGCTACATAAAAGAAACCATTTGAAAATCGTCAAAACGCCGTAACTACCATTACTATGGGTTTACTATTACTATTAATGTTTATTATAAACATAAATATTAATAGTTAATAGTAAGCCACATAAATCAATATATAAAATCCTACGTCACTGAATATTAATAACATAAATTATATAATATACGAATGTATGGAAATACTCTACACGTGGTGTCCATACATTGTTTATTTATATTAGGCAAAGATGTACAAGTCAATGCTTCTAAGGAAAAGAGTGCATTAATATAGGATAAGGGTCTATCATAGACAGACAATCTTATATGTTAAGTATATAGCGATGTAGAGAAACATTAATAAGAGACGTACATTCTTGAGTATACCCCAATGTATTCAAAAGTATGCGAAGATTTTTTTTTTTATAGTATGGAAGTAGCAAACGAGCATGCAGCCCACCTGATGGTAAGTGGCCACTGCCACACATGGACATCTGTAATCAACCCTAAAAAAGATCAAAGTCTCACCTAAGGCAAGCCACAGATGCATTGCTACCCCTGAGGACTAAGATGGAACGCCTCGGAAAAGTATGTCTCCCTTACCACACCCTTCAGACCAGAACACAACAGTGCGTTGCACTGCTATTATTAGGCAGAAATCGCTGTGGCGGTGGTGCTTCCGGAGTCGAACCACA
>MOOZ01001238.1:576589-589142 GCA_002930495.1 Cecropterus lyciades
AAACTCACCCCCTCCCACTTCCCGAACTCGGATCGTCTGTAATTTATTTTTCCTTTAATTTTGATCATATTCCCCTCCTTTTCTAATGGGTTTCATCCTACTGTAATTTTTTTTGCTTTCAAAAATTATCGACCCTGGTCTAATTGTCGTTTTGTTTGTAAAAATAAAAAATATTAGTATTGTTTTTTTTTACAACAACGACAGTTATTGTTAGCTTTTAGCTAATTAGCTGAGCTAAGCTAGATGAGCCGGTTAAACCGCTAGTTAATTAGCTAGTTTAGTTAACCGGTTAAATTAGCTATGCCAACGATCAGCTAGCTAATTAACTGGCTTGGCCGGCTAAATTGTACAGCCCCACTAATTATCTGAAGGTGGTAGGACTGTTTATGGTTCGACTCCGGACGCACCACCGCCACACCTATTTCTGCCTAATAACAGCAGTGTTAAGCGCTACTGTGTTCTGGTCTGAAGGGTGTGGTAAGGGAGACATACTTTTCCGAGGCATTCCACCTTAGTCCTCAGGGGTAGCAACGCATCTGTAGCTAACCTTAGGTGAGACTTTTATCTTGCCTAGGGTTGATTACAGATGCTGCAGGCTCGTTTGCTTCTTCCATAATATAAAAAATATATATATATATATATCATTATGTTTTCTACAGGTATTAGACGAATTAACGAAGGACCTCTCACCGACGATTCTCGTGCGAGGGCTGAAGTCGGTCACATCTACAGCTTTGTGAAAGGACATGTATCTTTATCTATCTTTATTTATACTTAGGACGTAAAGTTACCATTATCTGAACCGAAAATTGAAATATAATTTAATGCAAAATATGGAACACCAATATTAATTCTAATGTTACTTTTACGTCAGTGAATTTTTGTAGTTTTTTTTGTTATTGAAGGTTTTTTGAAAATATCGAATACTGAGTGGCTAAAGGACCCCTGTCTTGTGTGTCGCAGCTTAAGTTAGTGATTTCTCGCGAGGATAGGTAATTGCTAAAATCAAATGACAAAACATAGAACACCTAATACCTTTATGTTTAAAAATCGAATATTGCCGGACAAACAGACAACACGACGTAAATTGATGGGTCTAGGAGAATGAAAGGAAGAATGAAACATAACACCATTTTGAAAAAAAAAACGAATGACGGCCGCCAGTTATAAAACAATTAATCGTTGACCTAAGTAATCACTATGGGTCAGAGTTTCATTATAGGACACTTTAATTGGAATTACTTAGGCTATTGGTCACGTGTTTCATTACTCACCACCCGATTTTTTTTAAATTTTTTAAAATGGCGAATAGTGTTTGTGAAGTATTTTCTCATATGATGATTGTCATATATTATATTAGGATAGAATGAAAATAATTTCGTCAATTACTCTTATTTTATTCGGCGTCATCCTTGATATTACTATTGCATTAATAAATAATTATTAAGGTTATCGAATAAATTATATTATTGCTTATATTATGTGCTATTAGTAATATATTGCGCTAGTTTTATATATAACTAAGAAATGTCAATTTTTATCTTTATATTGTTGACTAACATTGACCAGACCATTGATTATATGACCTAATTGACTAACTTGCAGAATATAGACACTTTCTACGCTCATAGCCCTACACTAGGATTTTCTCCTGTGCCATGGACACACAAAGACGAATACACAAACACCCACACCCTGAACAGAAATCTAAACTCATCATTCAGATGTCCGTCTGGCCGGGGATCGAACCCGGGACTCGCTGCGTGTCAGACCGGTATGGTGACCGCTCCGCCACGCGTTTCGTCGAATATGACTGAAGTATTGTGTCCACATAGGGTGTACTGTTGTGAACTTATTATGTATTGTAACATCCTATTGTTTACCGACAGTGAACAATAAAGGTGATAGAGCTCTTTGTGGTTCGACTCCGGAAGCACCACCGCCACACCTATTTCTGCCTAACAACAGCAGTGTTATGCGCTGTAGTGTTCTGGTCTGAAGGCGTGGTAAGGGAGACATACTTTTCCGAGGCATTCCACCTTAGTCCTCAGGAGTAACAACGCATCGGTGGCCAACCCATATATACACATATACTCATATATACTCATACTCATATACCCATACCCGGTGGCGGTAAATTATTATTATAAATTAAGTAGACAATACCTAATACTTTGAAGAACTCTTATACCCACGGTAATCGGGCCTCTGCGTAAATCTCCGTTAATCACCATTCGCACAAGGCTTAACCTTAAAATAATGTACAGTAGAACCTATTATATGCGAAACAAATGGGACCGAGGCTAGTTCGGATAATCAAAAGTTCGGATAATTGAAACGTGGCTTTTCATACGTTTGAAATTCATATTAACTTTAGGATATATATACATATATGTATTTTAAACAGTTGAAAAAAAGGCTTTTTCATAAAATCATTAATTATTTAATGATGATTTTATGAAAAAAAAAAGGTTTTTTTCGCGTCAACGTTCGGATAAAACAAGTCATCGTTCGGATAATCGAGGTTCTATATACAACTAATATGTAATATACATTGACATTTCATTTATGACATAATTTTATACAAAACCCAAAAAAAATGTATACTTATGTAACATCCTTCCAAAATGTATAATTTGTAGGTATAAGTAATTAATATGTTGCTCTTTTTAGATGGTATTCTTCTTTATATAATTCTTTTGTAATGATATACATCAATTTTAGATATTATTTTTTCCTTTGATATTATTTATATTGATTTTAGAGTTTGTATATAGCGACGAGCTTTATATTGACACCTTCCAGATGATTTTAGTGTGTTATTACATAAATAACGGCCTTCACGACATGGCGACTCATAGCGATTCTGCGTCTAGTAAACGCGCGACAGCATTGCTACTAACACGTGTTAGTCGCATTTGCAACGCGCTACTGCATCGAGACTGCAACGCTACAAAAAGTCGCTATGAGCGAGGGCCCTAATGAATATCAAATAAATGATTTAGTACGGTGAGAATAAAAGGGACTTAATGCAAAATTTTGCATTTTAAGCAATAAAAAAAGTTGTATTCGCGTGTTGTGGAGTTTCGGTTCGCGGTTATGAAAGGGACGTAACGTTTCTGTTTGTCCCTTTCTAGCAAGAAATCGTCAGTCTTTAATTTGCTAGACTAGTAATTATTATAGGAACATAACATTTATATTTGTTTTATTTTTTTCTAGCACGAATACATCACTCTAATTTATTAGAGTGGGTATTATTAAAGGGGCATAAAGTTTTTATTTGTTCCTTTGTAGCACGAAATATCCAGTCCTTAATTCGCTAGACCAGTTATTATTAAAGGGACATAACGTTTATATATATTTTTTGACATGAAAACATCACTCTATTTTGCTAGAGGAGTTATTAAAGGGGCATAAAGTTTATATTTGTCCCTTTCTAGCACGAAATTGTCAGTCATTAATTCGCTAAACTAGTTATTATTAAAGGGACATAACGTTTATATTTGTCCTTCTCTAGCATGAACTCCTGTCTTTAATTCGCTAGATTAGTTATAATTAAAGGGACATAACGTTTATACTAGTTCTTCTCTAGCACGAAATCGTAAGTCTACATATTTCGCTATACTGCCATAAAGAGCAGATTCTAGTATTTGAATCAAATTGCAGATTTTTTGTGTTCGGTCGTTTTCGTACTCACTGTGCTTTATGTCTTTTCTGAGTAAATGTTTCCATTTTATCATTGAATATTAACGGTTTCATCCATTCATATCATCATTAACACAAAACAAAAAAAAACGAAATACAATATTATCTAAACTATAGGTCATTACATGATATTAAATGAGGCCACGTAGAGTACCTTTATAGAGTAATATAGAGTACATTTTTGATTTTGAGACTAATATTATCGCGGAATTGATACATTTTAATATGTTACGGGTACTCACAGTATGCGGTTTTTGAATATCTTTTTGCCAATATTGTAAAGTATCTATTTTCCTGTCATATTATTTGTGGAAGTATATTTTCTTATTTAGCATTCCTTTATTTTTGATATATATTTTGTAGGTGCATTTCTTAATCTCGATATTGATGGATTTATTGATTATGTACCGGTTCTACTGTATATTTTAGGTATCATTTTGGAATTGAGCCGTCCTACCAGGCGAGGTGCTCATGCGTCTTAATTCGTAGTTTTTGCACGAAGGATGTTTAGAAAATTTCTATGGCGTCACTCAGAATACCAGTGACGCCATCTTTTGACGAGCTGCAGAAAGACGCCTCAACCATTATTATTCAACCAATTGCTTTTTTTATAATTAATATTTTTCTATGACGTAGCTTCAAATTGCATAGAATAAGCTCATATGAATGTTTATGAAACGTATTCACAAAGTATACCAAATGTTATACTTGTATTACATTTTATATTGTGTTAAATATTACTAGATATCCTTTGAAAATAGTATTATACGTCATAAGTTAAATTAATGATTAATAAAACTATAATTTAATAGGAATCAATTAATTAGGTCAATTGACATGTGTATTTAAATTGATTTAATCAATTTTAATAGAATACTCTAAATCTAAAGTATGATTTTTTTTTGTCACGCGGGTTTGTCCTTGTTTTGTTTAATCTACTTGCGTGATTTAACTAATGCAGTCTTATCGTGTCCTGTATGCGTGGGGTTCATAGAAAACGTGTTTAAATTTTAGGATGTAAATGACATGCGTGCGGTTCCCATTCGCACGCAGTTACAAACCTGCGTGATAGGAAATAGGCTTTAGTAATGAAACAATTGAATTTGAAAATTTATTGTCTTTATATTGACTTACAAACTATTGGACGCTGGATCAGTTCGAAAACGTCCGGATTTAAAGTCATACAAGAAATAAACGTTACCCTTTTCCTGATTAAATAATAATTACATATATTTTTATCACAATCACACTCATACTTGTAAAGTTTTATAATATTAGTAAGAATGTTTTGCAAAAAAAAAAACTGCAAAGCTAATACGTACTGGCATAATTCATCGACTGGAAATTTTTTTTGGACAACCTTAAAAGGTTGTCAATAAATTGCAAATACATATTTATTTTCTATAGACAATTTCCGTGAGTTTAATGAGTAATATTAGATCTGACGTCCATTTGAAGTCATCAAGTTTTTATTAATATAAGAGTGTAAGAAATAAATAAATTCGTTGCAGGTGTTACAGCTTGTGTAATATTGTATCGCAAGACCACTAAGCTCATATAGACTGTATATAGGCGAAGTATTTTGAATTTTCACATGTAATGGGGGTGTAGCATGAGGTAAGCGAAGGGAGGTCTTTACGCCCCAAGCGGTACTATGGCTCAATATTCCATAAATCATTGTAAAATGACAAACTTAAAGTTTGTACTAAAACGATAATAAACAGTCGGTCAGTCTCTTTTTATTTTTTCTCACTTCATGTTAGAAGGGAGTTCGCAATAGATTGGCTCCCATTTTTCTCTTAGAGGGGGTGTGGGGTGGGGGCGGTAACTCCCCTAGATTAGCTAAGACTAGCATTTTAGAGTTTTTAAGTAGTAGTAGAATGAATCCATTTATCTTCGCTTGTATTGCGTCTATTGAGCTTATGTGGTACGTAATTCGCAAGAAAAATATAAAATGGGATCAATTTAGTATAGCAACAGTTTGTGATACGACAATAAATGGTTATTTTTGTATATTGTTTTTTTATTAATCCCCACCCTTATATTGTAGTTATTAAAGGCGCAGTCGGGGGCACCATCACATTTATTTGTGCCTTAGATCATAAGTTTCCGCTGTGCTAAGTGTTTTAATTTTAATGGAGTCAAGGAATGGGTAAAAAGGATTTTTAATGTGGCCTTGACAGACTAGCGTCATTTAGAATATAACTTCCCACCAGAGATGTGCGAGATTGAAGCAATCTAAGCGAATGCGTGGTACGATAATGCTTCAGCTAAACCGGTCGCGATCCTTAGCTCCAAACTTAAACTCGCATCTATTCGAGCAAGAGAAAAACTTAGCTCTCAGAGCTATAAAAACTTAAACTCGCATCTATTCGAGCAAGAGAAAAACTTAGCTCTCAGAGCTATAAAAGCTATGAGATACCTCGCATTTATTCGCATAAAAGAAAAGCTTAGCTCCCAGAGCAAATTAAGCTATGGAAATCAAGTAATCCTATTGATGGATTTGACATAATTCCATAGCCTAGCTTATTTGTACATCTCTGGTGGGAAGTACGTAGCAGCGGTGAGGTGAGAGGAGAGCCGAGAGAGATGATTGGTTAAAAGTAACTATTTTCTAGGTCTAAGGTTTAAGGCCTTACTTTCAGTATTTCCCTTCATAGCGTCATGAAAGACACCCTTAACATCGGTCATTCGTGTTTTTGCTCTTGTTTTGATGATTGATACATGCACGTTTCGGCAACTAATGTTAGGTTGCGGTATCGAATAAACCGGCCAAGTGCGAGTCGGACTCGCGCACGAAGGGTTTCGTACCATTATCATAATCTATGAGTATGAATGATTTAGTTTTTGTTATCTTTTATAACAAATAAATACATTGTAAAAATATATCATTTTTCGCATAAGCTGTGACGATTAGTTTTCTTATAAGAAAACGTAATATAAATTTGATTTCAATTTACCAACGAATAATTCAGTTGAAACCGCCGTCTTGTGGTGAAGGATTCAACTGCAAGGAATTCATGATAAGTTGAATATTGAAATATGCGCCATCTATTACTCTGATGTTGAATTATTTTGTACATTTAGTAGATAGTGCCACCTAAAAACGTAATGAGCGCCATCTAACACTAACGTTAAAGTCAAATAATCACGTTTGTCCTATGGGTGCTTCCTTTAAGTACAGCTTCCGTTGCAGTACAGTATTTACGTACCTTTGAGAACCTTTCGTAGACTCTGTGACATGCAGGTCATACGCTCACAAAAAATATCTTTAAAATATAAGATATATATTTTTTCTAATACACACATTACTAGTAGGTGGCGTCAACCCAATATAGGCCCTGCTAGGCACGGGTCTTCTCTCAAAATTAGAGTTTTAGGCTATAGTCTGCCACGTTGGCCAGGTGCGAACTGGTAGACATAACACACACCTTTAAGAACCTTTTTTTAAACTCTCAACAGGTTTATAATATCCAGTAGGCATATTTTATATTGCGTTTTTTTATGTTAGTGCATATTATAAACCTGATTACCTGGGTACATGGGACCATAACTTTTTTTATCGAGGGAGATGCTTTCAAAAGGTATCCGTCGCCGTGGAAAAGACGCCGAATTATACCAACCAACTAAACTCCCCGATGTGACCATTTTCGGCGTTGCAAAGAGGACTCCGGGATCTCTTAAGGGTATGCAATAGGAGTCCTCTGAGCGTGTTGCACAGGTGGGCGTGGAAGTCCACCACACCGACTGATGTTTACGACGGTATGCGACGGTCCAGTGGCGCTGGCTGGGTGAATCGAGATCCGACTCCTTCCGCCTGCCAACCGTAAAACCCTCGTTCAGAATCCCTTTTACGACAGGCACGGGATACCATAGCCCTATTCTGGTCCCGGAATCACAGGAACAATGAGCATATAACCTACCTCGAAAACTATAATTCACACATCTCGGGTATCGAATTTAATTTCACTAGATTATTATTATATACTATAATTTTACGCTACTGTACTTCAAGGACCCTTCGGAGGACAATTATTTACAAACATGACATAATTTAGGAATACTTGCGTAGGTACAACCCTTGACGAATAAATTGACAGGCCGTCCTATTATACTTTGGGTACGAGTATTTGCGCTACGATTGATGGCTGACAATTTGTATTCTAGCGGTTTTTTCCTAGACACTATATGACACATAAACTGTAAATAGACCTACACTTGGACTGTTTGTTTTGTGGGTGTCAAATAAATATACATGGAAATGTAAGAACCCATATCCGAACTACTTATCATGCACTTCTTTGTTAGGAATAAAATATGGAATCCTCATTTCAGATCGGTATGATGTCTTTATTACCTAGTTACTGTTGATTGTGATGCGTGGTGGTAACCACGATATAAAAACAACTTCAATAGGCCTATTAGATTTAATCAACTCAAACTGAACTCAAGGTGGTAGTACTCTTTGTGGTTCGACTCCGGAAGCACCACCGTCATATCTATTTCACCTCATAACCTCATACCTCATAACAACAGTATTATGCGCTGTTGTGTTCTGGTCTGAAGGGTGTGGTAGGGGTACATAAGGGAGGCATTCCATCTTAGTCCTCAGGGGTAGCAACGCATCTGTGGCTAACGTTAGGTGAGACTTTGATTTAACTTAGGGTTGCTTACAAATGTCCATGGGCGGCAGTAGCCACGTACGCATCAGATGGGATGCATGCTCTTTTGCTACTTCCATATTATATATTTAAAAAAATCTGCTCCCTACGATAAACACGGGAAAAAAGGAGCGTGATTCTTTTTTAAGAAACAGGCGCATATTTTATGTACGTATTCTAAACCTATAGCTTACATACTTTTATATATTGTTTAGTTTTAAGACTTGAATTTTGATATTAAGTGGGTAGGGACCTATGGGCCGCCTATGGGCGGTTGCCGATAACTTTTTAATTAACTAGTTAATTTTGCCACACACAGAGTTGAAATAAACTACGTACTCGTAAGTAAAAAATGTCATCGTACAAGGATTACGTCGTCTCAGGTACTCTCACATGTCTCATTAATAGTAGTCTGAAAACAATATAGATGGTGCAAAATGCATACTACATAGGGCTGATAAGCATGTAATTATTAAACCTATAGTGTAAATTTATATTATTAATATAAGTTAATTTGTTTTAAGTTTTATGATGTATTGTACGTATTTGCAAAGCTTGTACACAATGTATTATATTAACCTGCATAGCAGAGCGTGGTAGAATTTAGCTCTAGATATCCAGTTGATGTATGTCGAAATCTGAGCTCAGTATATCCATAGCTGTTTGAAATCCGCTGGTGGATATAGGCCTCTCCTAATAAGGATCTATGCCAATAGCCATCACCTGCCATGTGTACACAAGAAGACAGTGCTTCTGGATTTTATCATTTAGTCGCCTCTTACTACATCCACGGGAAGAGAGGGAAAAGTGCTATTCAAGATCGACACCACACGACGTTGGTGGTGTGGACGAAAAAGGATTGCAGCCAGAAATAATTTAAATACCTGAATACTGCTAAAACCAACGATTTTTACCCTAAGAGCTATTTTTGTCGATCGACCTCTTCAACTGGTATTCGAGTTAATCGGGATCAAGGGTTGTTATTAATAACCTCATGAATAAAATCCAATACATTTAAAACTCCGTCCTACGGGAGGCTACCTTACTAATTTATCTTTCGTCAACTAAATTTCCCTGAGAATATTAACATATAGTTTATATGTTAATTTGAGAGTGGCGTTGGTTTAAGCTCAACTACGGTATAGTGTATAATTTTGTTCATGCCATATAAATTTTAAACAGTGATTTTGCCGCATTTTGTAGCAAATGTATGCAATCTATCTGGTGTTAAGTGGCCACTGCTCTTCATACTTCATACTAATATTATAAAGTAGTAGAGTTTGTTTGTTTGGTTGAACGCGCTAATCTCAAGAACTACTGGTTCGAAGAAAAATTATTTTTGTGTTAAATAGTCCATTTATTGAGGAAGGCTATATAACATCACGCTATGTTGGCTTGCTTGTTTTTTTCTTATTTAGTAGCGGGTGAAACCGCGGAGCACAGCTATTGTGTAATAAATCTCGGTAACAATTACCCCTACCTGAGGTTGACCACATTTCTTTGCAACCCCTGAGGATTTGGAACGTCCCGGATAAGTATCTATACTTATTTACTTATTAATATTATAAAGCTGAAGATATTGTTTGGTTGAACGCGCTTTTCCCAGGAACTACTGGTTCGAATTGAAAAAATATTTGTGTTGAATAGGTCAGTTATTGAGAATGGCTATAAGCTATAAAACATCACGTTATGTTTGTTATTTTCTTATGTAGTAGGGGGTGAAACCGCGGGGCACGGCTATTATCTAATAATATACTTCAAAACAGAATATAATAGCGTCCAATACTGTGGTTATAAGGCAGAGACAAGTGTGCTGATGGTGCCACGAACCACAAAGGGTACATCATCGCTAAGTACCTTACATATATTGCTGTTATAAGGAAAAATAGGTGTGGTATTGTTGTCTTCACAGTGGAATTACTAAGAGTTGTACCATCTTCATTTTATTGCAGACTAGCTATATCCTGCGCTCGTTGCTACGCTACCAACTAAAATAAATTTGAATAGTGGCGCCATCTGTCGAAAATTTGTCGTACCAACTCGGAAACCTTCGTGGGCTCATGCATAACAACTTTGCTACAGATCATCACATGATCAAATGCAAAATTTACGATTCACAGGACATACAGACAAACATTCTTTTTTATATATAGATGGTATATTCATTGGATAAGCGGCCACTACCTTTTTATATCGAAAAACTTATAAATTTTTCAACTTTTATCATATCATCATACTTTATATTATACTAGCTGCGCCCCGCGGATTCACCTGCGTAAGTTTCGACGATGATATATAGCCTATAGCCTTCCTCGATAAATGGGCTATCTAACACCGAAAGAATTTAGAAATCGGACCAGTAGTTCCTGAGATTAGCGCGTTCAAACAAACAAACAGACTCTTCAGCTTTATAATATTAGTATAGATTATAAATACTCTTAAACTAATATTATAAGGGCGAAGAGTTTGTGAGGATGTGTGTTTGTTTGTAACTCTTTCACAAAGAAACGACTTATCCGATTTGGTTTTGATTTAACACGTAAAATGCATATTGTTGTAAATGACTAAAGTAAAATTGTTTTTTTGACTAAAGTAAAAGTAAAATTGTAGTAAATTCATAAAATGAAGCGTTCTACAGTTCCGTAAACATTAATACGTCTATTGTCTCTACAACAGATATTCCGTGCAAGAGACAGAATGAAGTTCCCAACTAGTCTCTTAAGCTCTACAAACATACATACGAATCCTTTTACAACGCTCACACTTATTCGCGATGTGTATGCAAATTTCAGTTACAACTCACATGAGCTGCTTTTAAATTTAAACTTCACGGTAGCTACGACTTTCCTGTATACTCTATAAACTCTATGTAATAAATAAAATTATCTGTATGGAAAAGTGTAAGGCTGTAATGAATTTGGTAGAACTCTGATTCAAAGTTATAGGATCAAGTAAGTCATCAACCCAATATTTTCCCTGCTGGACACGGGTCTAAAAATGAGTGGTGTGTAGCTTTCTTCACGTTGTTTCCATTGAAAGTATTGGTTTGTATGTTTATGTATAATGTGCGTAACATTCATTTTAGAAAAATCAGTGATGCTTACCTGGGATTCAAACCTTGGACCCTTGAAAGGTCGAGTTTCACCCATTAGTCTATCACTGCTCTATAAGGATTAAAGTAAGCTATTCTAATATTAAAAACGGAAAAGTTTGTTTCTTTGTATGTTTGTTTAAACATACAAAGATTTAAATAAATTTGTATCGAATATGTTTGGGTATTTTTCAAAAATGACTTAAAGCTATAATTTATTGTTATATATTTAGGATTACAGCATAACAATGAAGATGGAACAAGAAGGTTGTTTATAGAATTTGCGACTCTTTGCTCTCTTCTCTGCCACTCTGCTTTTCAATTAGGCAGAAATAGGTGCAGAAAATCACTATCATTCACAACTCAAAATATATTTATTTAAAGTTTATTCCATGGAGAATTGTTGATACTTTAATAGATAAACAATCGCTATTTTACACTGAATATTGTAAACTGTCAAAAAATGTCACAGCTGTTAAGTTTTGCAGGTGGTAGATCCAGTGTAGTTCGAACGGGAGGTACCACATATACACCACACCACCACACATATTTTTTACGTGAGGTGGAAGGGTGTGTTTGTCGGCTTACTTATTTATGAGGCCACCGTCTTCGTAATCGGGAGTAGCAACGCGTTCGTGATCGACTTGAGATGGATCTCTTGTTCTATAAGAAGTGCTCTTGTTCTGTAAGAAGTTTGTGCTTACAGATGTTCATGGGCGGCAGTCATTACTTACCATCTCGTGGACTGCATGATCGTTCTCTAGTTCAATCTGTACAAAACACTTAGTTCATTAAAATCTGAAAAAAAAACTTGGTTCATTAAACATTTTTTGAATACCATTATTTCGTTGGAGATGAGGTTAACAAAACTCTTTTTTCAGCTAAAACATATAGCGATACAGTATAGTATCCAAGTTTGTTATTGTAAAAATGTTTCGTCTGAGTACAGTGTTCATAGAATTTTCCATCAGACCACATACAAACATTTTTCTATCGATACATTCGCACACTAAGCAAACATCCAATCGAGGGAGCACACATTGGAGCGTGTTAATACAAGGATTACTCACACCAGCGCCACTTCCCTTCGGTTGTT
>MOOZ01001241.1:0-13314 GCA_002930495.1 Cecropterus lyciades
TTGACTTGTAATAGGAGAGGGTATGTGAGGTGGGGATGGCAACATGGCGACGCGGGAGTTCGGAGAGAGCGACACTCGGTTCGGAGACTTCAACAAGGGCACACGTTAAGCATAGTGATAGTTATGATTACACTGTTCGTTATTATTATTAAGTACAAATTACGTATAAATTATAATACTGTTATTCTTGTATCTCTATTATGAATGTACATCTACCGGCCATCGAAGTTTCCTTTATACTTATATACTATACTACCTATATTATAAAGGCATAAGTTTGTGAAGATGTATGTATGTTTTTAATCTTTCTCGTAAGAACGAATGATCTGTTTTGGATGACATTTGACATACATATAGCTTATGACCTGGATTAACATATGGTATACTCTTTATGGTGGTGAACGACCACAGCGGTCGGTGCCGCGGTTAAAGCTAGTACTTTATATTTCTTCATTCTTACTTTCTTATGTGATAAGGACAAAATTTGACTATAAAATAAGTCAGTAAGACGAAATAAGCAACAAATAGTCTACACTTTGCATGTCCTATAAGCTATTCACTTTAACTTATAAAATCTAACAACAGTTTTGAATGTCTGGACGCGTCACCAACGCAAAGCCATATTAGACATTGAAAATATATGCCAAATGTTTATCCTTTTGATCAAATATTTAAATATACCACCGGATTATGTAAGACTTCGTCGTTTTGAAAGGTCGAGCCCTTTGCAAAACTTCACTTGTTTAAGTGCTTATTTCCTCTTGGGAGTACCCTCTTTCCAGTAGGTTTATTTCAGAGTTCTATAAACGTCTAAGCACAACAGCGCTACAAAAAATAGAACGAATATAGAAAGCATTTCTGAATAACATTATTAATCAAATAAATTAAGATTAAGAAGAACGGAGAAAATCTTTAAGTTGGTGTTGGTGATCTTGAAGGAGGTAGAAATCTTTGTGGTTCGACCCCGGAAGCACCACCGCAAACTTTCTGCCTAATAGCAACCTTGATATGCATTGCTGTGTTCTGGTCTGAAGGGCGTGGTAAGGTATATACTTATCAGAGTCGTTCTAACTAAGTCCTCATGGGTAGCACTGCATCTGTTGCCAACCTCGGGTAAGAGATTAGCCGCAGATGCAGAAATCTTATCTGGGATTGATTACATATATCTATGGTCGGCAGTGGCCGCTTACCATCATGTGGACGGCATGCTCGTTTGCTATTTCATATTATAAAAAACTGACTTTATATCTACATTTTATTACTGCAATAGTGTATTATAATATCACAAGCTATTATTATTTAATTTTCTGTTATGATGCGAACGTCTATAGGCGCAGGTAAACCTGATATCTACTTGAAATTAAGCATATATACTTGAAATTTATATTGATTTTTTGGATGTAAATAAAATGAATATCTAAAAAAATAATCATTTTTTGTAAAAAATTCGTCATATATATTTTTTTCATTATGCTATATATTTAGTTCCTGTCTCAATCTTGTCTTTTATGCGTATTCGTTGTACGTACTCAATGTTTCACATTTGCCAGGCGCCCGATGATGGATGTTTTTATCTGTCAATATTTTAAGAAATTGTTTACCGTTAAAATTTTGTAATAATATCAGTCACATTTTTTATAAAAAACGCCAAATTAATCACGTTTCTTGTATGGGAACTCTATTTAAATATTTAATCTATTATGTTTTTGGTGGCCTGGAAACAGATTTCTGTGAAAATTATTAAATTACCATGCATCTTGAGATGCAGCCTAGTGACAGACAGGTGGACATACGGACAGTCAGACAACAGAGTCAGTCAGTTTTTTATCCTTCGGGTACGGAAGGAAAAGGATAGCTGAGGACAATTTGCGTAATATTTTCTAGTTAGAGTACAAGTATAAGAAAATTCCTGTTTTCCATTTATTTATAACCGAAGTCTCTCTTGATTGGAATATTCATTAATAGTTATTACATAGTCTCGTTAGGTACTAGACTCTAGAATGAATTATTGCATAAATATGATTTGTGTTAGTTTGTAATCTACGGTATTTGTGACATTTATGAAATGTTAATCTTACTAATATTAAAAATGCAAACATTTTTGAGGATGTACCTATGTGTCTTTGTTACTTTAACACATAACTACTGATTGGATTCAGATGAAATTTGAATCAAAGATACTGTATGGACTAGATTGATATATGTGAAATCCATTTTTTTACTGTGATAAACATTTAACTATATTATTGCAATATACTAGAATAAATCTCGTATCGAATTTTGTAATATGAATTGTAATCACCCGCGTTTCTTTGTCTTGTTTAAAAAATATTGTAAAAATAGTGTTCAGAGAGATGAAATAATTAGGAATATAAACGTATAAACATAAACGCTTTCTACACTCACAGCCCCACAGTAGGATTTTCTCCTGTGTCGTGGGTGCCATGTACACACAAAGACGAATACACAAACACTCAGACGCGGAACAGAAATCTAAACTCATCATTATCAAACCCGGGACCCACTGCGTGGCAGACCGTGCACACCTGCGTGACTCCGCCACGCGGGTCGTCAAATGTTTAGTCTGCATAATTAATAGTGCTTAGTTGCACTTCTACATAAATTTGATCGGGGACATGGATTACATTATTATACCTGAGCTTAATTCCATTTTATAAAACTGTAGTATGGTATGTTTTGTATTGAGCTTTGATATTCTTCAATAAAAGTTTTTTTTGTGCAGTGCAAGTGCAGTTTTGGTTATCATGTATTTTGCATATATAAAAGTCCTGAATGCAATTTGGAAAAACTATATTTGAATTTACTTAGGATATCTTGGTGTTTCAAACTTAGATTCAACGTTCAACACGAATCTATGTCACTTGATACTGCTTCCGATATTAAGAGCGTTGGGCCACAAATGTTTGTCGCAGCTGAAAGTACAGTATTGTTTATTGTTCATGTAATATTGTATTGTCGGCTGCTTTTTATTGTCTTCTTAGTTATATATAATTTTCTATATTCTATATTCATACGCCTATTTTATTACAGCGGCAATGTCTTTAATATATTACTAGCAGATCCCCGCGGTTTCACCCGCGCTTAAAATAATGCCTAATAACGTGAATGATTTGGTGAATTGAGATTCTATATGGGAGGGGTGCCTCCCCTCCTCCTCCGCTTAGAAGGCTTCTTAAACTTCAAAACTCGACATGAAAGGACCTGCTATTTCAAAATTGTATCATCCCCCCCGCCTAAGAGGTCATCGTTGTACTTAGGTACATCGATTTTGGTTGGATAAATTTTGGTCCTAGCATTTCTGAAATTTTAAAACTGCCTGTTCATTATCTTCCTCAGAAATCACCCTTTCTATTGTTGAAAACCGTATAAAAATCCGTTTGGTAGTTTTCAAGTTTATCGCTTTCAGACAGAAAGACGCGGCCGGGGTCTTCTTTTTATAATATTTATAGGTTTATAGATCATTGCGCTTCCAATCTGGTATTGGCCTTTACTTATTTTGTAACAAAAAAAAAACACATTGCCCGTATAAGGTAGAATATTTTATCCATTAAGATTCTAAAACATTGGTTTGTATTAACTGTAAGTTGAATCATGCTTTAATCTTCAATAAAATATTAATGAAAAATAAATGCCACAGTATTTTAATAACAGTATTTTTTTGTCTAATAAATTCAATAGAAATTTGTTTACTCCTGTTTAGATGTATGACCTGATTATTTATTAGTCTTAGAGGATTTGTAGTTACAAATCTTCTCAGATATTGGAAAATACAGATATTGGAAAGTTTCAAGATGTTACTTCGAAATGGAAGAGATCACTTATTTGTTAATGAGAACATGTTTTAGATGGAAAAACTATCAATTTATGTGCATTCCAATAAAATCATTAATTTTCACGCGTTATATTTAATTATACTTAGAAATTCAAGGTGTTAATGATACGGACAAAAACATATCTCTACGATACTGCAAATATATCTTACGTAACAAGATTAACCCGAAGTCAGTAAATGTCTTGGGAGCAAGTCAAAGTCAAATGAATCAAATAATTCGCTTAATTGCAGAACTGGTGATTGAACAATTAATGTTGTAATTGAAGCTGTGATACCCTCGTGCGTCAATTAATATTTGCACATTGTCATCAGAGATAAGATCACGCTTGAACGCTTAATGGTATATACCTACTACAATGAAGTACAAAGATTGGTTTACGGCTATATCTAAGCACTCCTTGGCAACTATCAGAAAATTAGAAAGGCGACTTTAGATAATCAATTGCAATAAACTTTTTCTTGTATGCACGCGTTATTATACGTTAAATAGAAAACTTAAATGTAAGATCTCCTTAATAACCGCACGTTTTAGGAACTGCCAAAATGCAAAGTCACGTGTTTATCACGAAGTTTGTTACTTCCATAATAAACGCTTTTATTACACTCATAGCCCCACAGTAGGATTTTTTTCCTGAGTCGTGGGTGCCATGGACATACAAAGACGAATACACAAACACCCAGACCCAGAAGAGAAATCTAAACTCATCATTCAGATGTCTGTCTAGCCGGGGTTTGAACCCGGGACCCGGGTATGGTGACCTCTCTGCCACGCGGGTCGTCATATATATAATATGCTCACCGTGCTATTATATATGCTAAATTTTCGGTATAGTTCCCTAACTTAAAATGCCGCAATGTCCAAAGCCCTAAAATAACTAAATAAACGTCTACAATAAAAAATAAATAAATTGCTAAATATTCGAGGCCATCATCATATTGTTTTAACAATTGTATGACTCTGCAGTAATCCATTACTATCTCAATACTTTACAGTAGTTGCCTTTTGTCAAAAAGAGAGGGTTAAGCTTCACTTTATGGTGTTACAGATATTTGAGAGAATTACGGTAAGATATTTTCATAAGATATTTTCCTTTTTACTAGTTCATAAATATTCTATTTTATTGGATATTCGTTAGAGGTTATCAAGGTTATCTATTCGTCCCGTATATATCCCGGTGCTTACGGATATGTAATAAGATTACCAAGCAAATATATGAGATGAAAATTTTGACCTTCAACTCCTCAATCCTGATGATGCAGGGGTAATTTATGCCTAAACCTTAAAAAATTGCCATTTGGTGCTTACGGTTATGTAATAAGATTACGAAGCAGAGACATTAGACAAAAAAAAATCACCTTCAACTCTTCAATCCTCATAATGTATTAATACCCAATGCCTTAACCGTGGAAGTTCGGCATCTGGTGCTTACCGCTTAGGCGTATGGTTTAGGGTTAGGTTCAGCTTAGGATTAGGATTAGGCTGTAGCGAGTATATTGAATGGATTAGGTTCGGTTGGAACATAAAAGAAAACATAAAACTAAGGGAGCAGGGCGCGGCAGCTCACTGCGAGCGGGTGCGCCTAGTTCATATAAATTCAGACCTAACCTTTATTCACACTGATACAATATATAAAAGTGCTGAAAGCTATGGCTTAGGCTTACGTTTCGCTTAGATTTTATATACTAAAGGTTGAATTAAATTTTGTATTTATGTTAATGCAAAACAAGTGATATTATATTACTACAAATATAAGTATATCACTAAAAAGCGTGAAAACAAAAATCAGCGCTCACATACTCGTAGAACATAGTTTCGTTGTCGGGATCTAGTAAAGTATGTTGAGCACCGACTTCGGGACTAAGTACTATGTACAGTATACGTACTAAACTGTAGTGGAGCAGTCACCGTACCGGTCTGATACCGCATTCGGGGTTCGATTCCCGGCCCAATAGATATCTAAATGATAAATTTAGATTTCTGTTGTGAGTCTGGGTGTTTGTGTACCTACTCATGTACTTTGTACTTTGTAATTGTGTACTTTGTACGTCCATGCCACCTGCAATATAGCAAAAAATGCTAATATGGGGATATGAGTGTACAAAACTGTTATTTATACTGAATCGTTCTAAAATGTGTCCCCACCCCCAGACTTACTTCTTCCGGTTTCTAAGAAACATAACTGAATTGGCAATAACCCTAGATGGTTGTTTTGCAAATATTGGCCGCAGAATTTTCAAACAACCGATGTCGTTTAATTTCGAAACAAACTTTCCAAGAACATTTTAACTTTTGAATTAACTAGGTTCTTACTATGACGATGAAAATAAATTTATAAGTTCATAGTTTTAAAGATATAGTAATTAACTTTATACCTGAGTTGTGACTATCTTTTAAAAAGCTATTTAGTCGTAAATAAGCTTGTTATTATGTTATGATTTCCTAGAGGATTCCCAGACTCTACACGTTACATCCTACACTGAATATGTGTGATTGTAACAGGTTTGATAAAAAGTATTTTACCAATATTTATCTTGTATTTGATTTTTTTTACACGTCCATTCTGTAATGCAAAAGTAAAAACTGAACCCTTATTTAATAACGTTGGATTTATGTTCTACAACTTTAACTAATAGGTCACCAAACATTTTTTTGGTTGTATTGACCCTAGTGTTATTTGCCATGTCTGAATTAAATTACCCACACTTATTGACATTATAGCCACTTGGCAACAATATATATACAAGTATAAAAAAGCGGAAAATATTTACTTTTGATTAATCATTACAGAACCTTAAATAAAAAAATCTAAAATAACGAAATTTGTAGAACAAGTTAATTTTATGAAGCATTTTTAAGTATTTTACATCTATGGGGTTTAAATATTTGTATTATATAGTTGCAGGTAATATGAACTTTGGTCAAAACGAATTTTATTAGACATGCCCAAAAAAGAAATTTTTAATTCCACCCCTAAAGAGGTGCAACATATAATAATCCGCGCATAGAAAGTCGCGGGCCTGCTAATTTAATATGTTAACATTATTATTCACTTAGTTCCAAATCTCAAATGGAAACTGGAATGTACCAAAAATTAGAATAAGCCTGGCGATATATCCAGAGCTAATCCGGTTATTCATGACGAATGCTAAACCTACTTTACGTAGCGCGTGTAGCTAAAAGACGTTTGTTTAGTCTGCGCCGTTAAAAGTTTACACGAACTTCTTGGAAACACTTTAACTTTAAAATCAACTGCTTGCAAACTTTTACCCAGCTCTATAAAGGAAAAGTGGTATGTAGAAGTCACTATAATATTATTAAGTATAGTGTAAGTGTAAGGGTCCTCTATACATTATGATTATCTACCTATGAAACTTCGTTCTAACTAACTTGCACTTTATCTTACTTCGAAGTACCGACGTTATTTAATTAATGGCTTATTAATTTACTGAAGATAAAAGGGCAGAAACTGAGAGAAATATTAATGAAAATCTAAAGCATAAAGTATGCAAAGGTACTCTAATGTATTCACACCGACTGCCTTTTGACTTGCGAAATAGTGGAAATACTAAATCAAAAGCTCAAGGGTAATGAATGAAAATAATGAAAACAATTCGTCGGATTAATTATTAAAAGAATAAGTGATATTTTACTTATTTTTATATAAGTAGCAAAAATGTAAGAAAATGTAAGAGCCGTGCACGTATGGAATTTCCGAAAAAATATTAACAAGTAAAAATATTAAAACAAAAAACCCGACTTTACGATTAACGATTGATTGTTTTCAGTTTCAGTTAATTGTTTTAAGTTGTTAAGCACTCGGTTTTTTTGTTTTCAAAATAATATATTTTATTTAAAGCTTTTTATTGTTATTCGTGAAAATAGAACACTAGATATTATGATATATAGATAGATTTGGAACGCTCTACTTATTACCTGGTGGTAATGGTCATTGTTAAGATACTAAAAGTCGTGCCTTTCTCCTTATTTTTTCTATTTATAGACGCCATTTTCTTTAATTTTATAACCTAAGTCTCTCTGCAAGCTGAGGTGATGCCAATGCCATGCCATGTCATTTGTCATAATCCGCCAAGCCGTTTGAAAATGAACATACAAGCCAAAATGAACATACATATGTACAATTGTACATACCTACGTACGCTCGGAAAACATTACCCTCCTCGTAGTCGGGTAATAAAATAAGTTAATTAATAATACATTAAATGAAAACCCGGCTTTGCTCGGTTGAAATGTGACTATAGGTGGGTAGATATTTTTGTAGTTGTAATCAACTAAAAGGTATTACACCTTAGACTTAGCAGCAGATACTCGTAAAAACTGTCAGTTCGCTAGACGTCATCACTTGTAGTAGGTAGCTAGTTTATAGTTTAATATACTGGTCCCTAGCGACACCTAAATTTAAATTCCAAGCATATTTATACGAACCTACACATATCCTCAACAGCGCGCCAGCGTGATGCAAAAATGCAAGGTATAATTTTGTAATGCCATTTAGTTTAAAATATCAAAAGTGTATAAGGTAAATAACGCCGCTAGATGGCATGTTTATCCTATTGTTACGTGAATCGGCTTTAAGGAATTCAACATAGCATCCGAGAGGCCAATATGGCGACTACACTACACTATGAGAATTTAACAAAATACTCGACAATCCGAATTTAGCGGATATATGATGTCGACTCGAAATCAATATTTATTTATGTTTTATTATTTAGGTAAGATTTCAATCAAGTCTACCGTACTCCTTGACCGCAATATTTGACATAATAATATAAATACGAATTTTTAATACAAGAATTACATTCGAGTACTGTAGTTTTAAAATTCGTTTCTCGTTCCTTTACAAGGGATATGTTATTAAACATACTATCTTAGTTTAACATTCACGTTTGAACTCGAAATGTGGTATTCCAAAGGTAACCTAATGAAACACCTCCCAGTACGGTACAAAGGAATAAATGAAACGGTGGTTTTCACTCGCGTAAATGGATCTACATTGTGAATCTTAACACCTACGTAGTGCCTCCAACGCCACATACAATGTACCGGTTATTATAATTACTTACAGTGCAGAGACGATGTATCATAGTTACTTCAGATAGGAAATAGTTTTGGTAGTTTTTAGGTTGCTTGTTGTTCATAGGTGTATTTTACACGTCAAAAGGAGGGTAATGTTTTTTCGAGCGTAAGTATGTATATATGTTTGTGTAAGTATGTATGTATGTATGTTTGTTTGTATGTATGTCCATTTCTTTGGCACGCGCTACAGCCCAAACGGCTTGACGGATTGTGACGTATGACATATTATTTGAATCGTCTCGGTTTGGAAAGAGACATAGGCTATATGATTTTAAAAAATGGCGCCTACAAATACAAGAAAGAAAATACTCTTTCTTCACCAATTTCTTTTTCTACACCAATATCAGTATCAAAAGAAAGCTAGTAAATAGACCATCCTAAAATATATGTAATATAATGCTTTTACTTGATTATTTTGACAAAAACTCATATAAAGCGTTAAATTATATATATTATTATATGAATATAAAATCTTTTTATGCAGTCGGGTTTTTGTTTTAATATTTTTAACAATGTTGAAGATTTATAAATACTGACATGTACTTACTTAGTCATACATGGTCTGCGCTGCCTATGGGCATGTGCTATTCTAATCCATTACAGTTTCACTGCAAGGTATGGAATTACTTGCAGAGTAACAAAAGTTTAGATCAGAGTCCAAAGCACTTTTAAAAGAAACCTTAGAGGTGCAGGTTACCTTTATAACAATTTAAGAGCGCTTAACACGAAGAGAAAAGTATAAGAAAAATGTTGTAAAACTCTTGAAATAACTTCATATAATCTCGAAACTAGAATCGATCAGACGAGATAATAGGACCATAACTTATTATCTCGTCGATTAATATAAGAGATAATATTTAAGAACGACTAATAAGGAATATGTGCGTTAATATATACGAAAGCGTCATGTAAACTTTTCAATCATGCTCTTATACACTCACAGGTGCATTAAGAGGGTAAGGTTCAGTTCGTTTGCATTTGGACCTCTTGACACATCGTAACGCATTATCGTGGCTTGTCCGCAAACATGAACATGTGGTTTGTCTACATAATGCACCTTGTCATATGCTGAATTCACCGCAAATAGTTAAGAGACTTCAATCTCTGTTATACTCGTAGGGAGATAGCAACAATATCGCATATCAAAACATTGCGTACCGTAGTTAGTGTGAATTCTTTTTCATGTTTATATCTTTTGGGTCATTTCTAGAATTGTAATTATCTATCAAAAATTTAATTAATTATTTGATTTCATACACCTACGGCTTTTGTTTAAATGTAAAAAAATACGGTAACTAGATTGTTGAAATAAATGAACTGTGACATTGTTGGTTCGATCCATTACTATATTTATAAGAGACATGCTCTCAGCAAAATTGAAAAACTACAATAAAATAGCTTAGATTTAAAAATAGGAATAATATAACGTAACCAGTAAACCCGTATCACAATAGCTCTTTTATTTCGATTTCTCGAAAACAATGAAATACAGAATTTCCAATATACAAATGAAACACACCTGTAAATTGTACTCAAATAGCGTTTTCGCTCGAAACGATAAAACCTTACTAAGAAATGCGACTGAATGAAGACTCCGCTCTTTCAGAGTGTTCCTCAAACACAAATATCTCTTTGCGTAAGAAAACATTGTCTCAATCCCAATGTCGTTCTAAAGTAGGTATATACTACATACTCTTATCCATGTAAATTTTGTAATATCTGTGTTATATAAATAAACAACAGTATAGCGAACACCCGTGACATAAAATGTCGATACATTTTATGTCCGCAATAATATTAGTCCAAAATCATATATAATTTGTTATCAATAATGTTATTTGCATATAGGATATAAAAATATCACCTTCAACGCATTACAAGTCACTGTTGGACTTGGATCTCGTCGCATAATGGGAAAAGTTTGGGGCACATGTCATATTTGGCCCATCACGTTGGTCAAATGCAAAATTCTAGACTTAATACATATTTTTACAAAAATTGATACGCATGCATTTCTTCACTATGTTTTATTTCACCGTTAAAATTATAGTAAATTAGTAATACGTTTGTAAAAATCAGAGGTACGATTCGAAACTCCGATCATACGAGGCATAGGTACTTTCAACTTTACGGCGTCGTAGTTCGAATAATTCTGTAAAAGTACCACATAAACGCAATTTCTTCTTTTTGCTTTATTTGTAACATTAAAGATATAAAAGCGTATTTTACGATATACAGTTCAATGCATTATAACGATTCAATTACGTGTAACACGTACGTTTCTTAGGGACAATAGAATCTCAGATGGAAACTATCGACACTACGATTCATTTTACGAGCCGGTCCTTAACCTCGTTTGTACTCCTACTTTTATCGTATTGTTTGATAATTTGTAAGGGTTTAAGGTGGAAGTGCGTAAAAGGGGCGCAAGTTAGCGTAACTATTTTACTAGATGTCGCTAGAGTTGAGTTTTTTGATTTGCCTTTCTTGAAACAAGGTTCGTTAACATTAATGATACTCAAATTAAACTTATCAATTGCTGTATAGAGTACACCAAATATTTGCGAAAATTGTTTTCTCCTGTAACAGTAATGTTTCTGATCTTTTTGCCACGTAAACCGTTTCAAACTTCCCACCTATTGAAGAGAAACTTGTTTAAAATCCTTATGATTTGAAACTCGTTGAAACGAAAATGCATTACAAAAGCAGTTGTCGACACTACAACTGGATGCCGCTGTACCCCTTTCTTAATCATGCTAACGATTTCACTTCATAGCTTGTATAACAGCTCAAGTTTGGTATATGCGAAATAAGATGTACGGTGCAATGATTACTAAATCGATTTTTGAAAAGCATACCACTTAATACTCTCAGAAATATTTTATTGATATAAATGATGAATGATGCCTTCGCCTTACTCTTTTTTATTTCTCTTGGACAAAGATGACAAAATGATGCCTTATGCGCCCTGCATACTAATTTGTTAGTTAAGTAAGAGTATATCCGAAGGAGGAGGAGAACGGAAGTTCCACGCTATACAGTCCATGACTGCAAAATCGAAGGAGAGGCTTGCCGAACCTACGGCTGGCCTAAGGACTGAGGAGGCTGTCCGCCTGGTGCTAGAAGACTTGATGGAAAGGCGGCATGGGTCGCTGACCTTCCGGCTTGTGCAGGTGCTCTCGGAACATGGGTGTCGAGAAATAACAGCGCTGTATTGCCGGAAGGGAGCGAACTACCCGGTGCCACCATTGTAGCTGCGACGAGGACATGGCGCAACACATATTGAAGGTATGTCCTGCTTGGGATAGGCAACGCCGTGCTCTCGTCGCTGCAGTGGGGCCAGACCTCTCGCTGTAGTTAAAGCTATGGTTGAGAGCGAGAGTTCTTGGAAAACGTTGAAATCCTTCTGCAAGGAAATCATTTCATAGAAGGAGACTGTGGAGAAGGAGAGAGCGAAATCCTCAGACCTCCTTATCAGCAGCAAAAACCGGGCATAGGAGAAGGGCTCCCCACGCTCATTTTCTACCCCCATAACAGAGTCCTGGTGGTGGTCCTGACATAGGGCGTTCAGAGGAACATCGTGGAGTTTTAGCTGGTAGGAATCCGGCATATCCTCTCAGCTGCCCCTCATGAAGGGTATCCCCACGAAAAAAAAGTTATATTGGCATCTTATAACTGAAATGAACAGAAAATAATATGAAATTATTAATTCTAGTATGATATCTTTGTAGGAATATGAATATTGTAGGTGCATATTTTTCACTTTACGAAATACATACCTAATTATCAATATCACCGAAGTCGATACATATGTAGACTTAACTTTCAAGATTTTTTAAATCTTAGGTATCTAAACTATTAAACAATAACAACAATATCCGTTAATGGCTTTAGAAAATAAACAATCTTTGAAACCATTAGCAATTCAATATCGTCATTTCCCCCGTAGATTACGCTATCGGATAACAGTATCTGTCATTGCCTTTTGTGACTATCTCTGGAGAACTATTGAAATGTCAAGTATTGTCATATTAGTAAACTGCGACAATATTGACTGAGCTCTATTCTCACTTTTTCAGGGACAGTTCATTTTTCCTACTAATATTGCTTTTATCGCATATAATATTGCACTTTCGGGGTTATTTGTGAACTCACGAATATCAAAAAGAACACTTTTCTTATAACATTACATATCTCTCAAAAATACTATGTTCAATAAAATATTTAAAAAAAAGTACTTAAAAATATTTTTCCGTGGACGTCGTATGTATGTGTCAAAAATACCCGAAGAACTGCACTAATCGAGTTATTTTTTTATCATTCGCTTCAGAATTCTTTGGACTGAATATCTATTTAAAATCAC
>MOOZ01001241.1:13910-35588 GCA_002930495.1 Cecropterus lyciades
GGCGAGCCGCGAGCGACTATTTACACTCTCACCTTGTGCTTCGTCTCGTGCCTCGTCTCGCGACTCGTACGCGAGTGTAAATGAGCTATATAAAAATGAAAATTGATGTCAAATATGTCATTCAGTTGATACCAATCAATTGACAATATATTTGATGTTAGATTAAATATGACATTTATAGATTTGTAATTATAAATCTATAAATGTGGTTCTGTTTGTTTTAAATATTCATTTAATATTTTGTCAGGTGGTAGAACCACTGTAGTTCGACCAGCGAGGTCCCACCGTCACTCCTATTTCTAACGAAGCAGTTATTGCGTTTCGTTGGTATCATATGAAGTTGCTTACAGATGTTCATGGGCGGCAGTAACCACTTACGATAGTAGTAGTATAGAAGGTGAACTCTATGCTCGTTTGCTATTTATATCTGATAAAAATCTCGCTAATTATTATTTGTATTTAAAACAAAGGTGAAACATTTTATTACTTGTAAATTCAAATAATTACATTTTCTATGATAAATAATAAATGTGATTCATTTCTACAAAAAATATTAATGAATGATCAATGCCATAACTTTAATTATATAATAATAGTTAATAAATTGATAAGTAATGTTAAAAGGTTTTTTTTTTCATATTGCTTATAACTTTAATTGTAATATTGAATTATGGTTTAAGTATATTTTTTTTCTAAATGTGAGTTATATATTAGTGAATCCCTAGGAAATGCCATAAAAGATGATATTCCGAAAAAAATTAATTATGTGGCGTCTGGTATCAAAATCTTGAACAATGATTCATTTCAGCTACTCGGTGCGCCATTGCTTTTGGATTCAATTCCTCCGCTCATTCATAAACATTTACAAAATTTTCAGCATTTTTAGCTTCACTTCACAGCGTGCAATCACTTATCGATAATATTATTAATAAATCGTTTATTAATCATAAGGTTGCACACTTGAATAAAGCTAAGCATGCTTGGTTTCTGGCCTGCCCAAATCAAAATTTTCCACACTCTAAAAATATTCAGAGCCTCTAGGACGAGACCATCTGTTTAGAAACTCATAAATGTCTATTAGATTTGTCTTCAGATGTTACAGAACGGGCTCGCCTTTTAGCTGCCTCTGAAAAATTATTAGGTTTTTGACTACAAGCTTTACCTTCTTTTAATTTAGGTACATTTTTAAACAATTTTTCATTTTCCATAACTGTTTGTTAATGAACATAAATGAGTGGTTCATTCATCGCTGTCTTTGTGGTGGAAGTGTCAATTTCAAAATTCGGATTGTCGAGTATTTTGTTAAATTCTAATGGTGCAAATAGCATATTGGCCATATTGGTCACTCGGATGCCATCTTGAATTCCTTAATACCGATTCACCTAATAATAGGATAAACTGTTTTGATATTTTATATTAGATGGTGTTACAAAATTTTACCTCACATTTTTGCATCACGCTACTGCGCTATTGAGAACGTACACGTTCTCAACAGCGCGGTTTGTACAAATATGCTCGGAATTTGAATTTGGGTGTCGCTAGCATTTGGACCAGTATATTAAATTGTAAACTAGCTACTACAAGTGGTGGCGTCTAGCGAACTGGCTGCTTTTACGAGTAGTTTCAACCGAGCGAAGCCGGTTTTTCATCTAGTAAGTACATAGTTCAGTGCGGTAGAGTGATAAGTTTTTGTAAACCAAATAGGCATATTTGGACTATAGAGCTGACTAAGCTACACTTACTTTTTTTTTAATTACCGAACGTTATGAGACGTGTTTTTTGATTTTCCAAACAATTTTTTTTAACTTTTTGTTTATTTGAAAGAAAGTCTCTCATTTTGAGAGATACCCGTGACCAGCTGTGGGACAATAGTAAGTTGGGGACGAGTAGGCACATACCGATTCCGATGATATATCTAAATTGTTAACCTGTAAAGCCGTTCGGTAGCCACTGTAATACGTGTCAAATAAATAAATATACATACATAAATACATACTCAAAAAATATTACTCTTCTGACGCAGTCGCGTAGTAAAAATAGAATTCGCTGCGTATCGAAATTCGACCATACGCATAATTAACTTAATTAATCTATTCTAAACATAACAAAACGTAATATTGCACGACCCAGTTTCCACTGCAGAATATTTATGACTACGGAAGGATAAGGCTACTAGGATACCCCACGCTTAAGTTAAATCCCTGGGGCCTGTAAATTGCGATTCATTATCCACATGGCCGCTCACATAAGTTTTATACAGAGCTCGTATGTTCTATTTTACGTGTATTACGATTATGGATAACAAACTTTTTGTAACGTGTACAAACTCAATAGACTCATAATAATTTGCCTGGCTTAGGCTTGGGATAGTGTGCGCATGAAGAATTTGGACAGAAAAAAAGAAAGAATATCCTAAAATGAATTGCCGTTTATATTAACGAAGGAGACATAAGACCACAAACATCAAGCACTTTTTTGCACTAGATGTTAAAATTATGATTTAAAATAGTATAAGATTACCAATCTTTAATAGTTTATTTTTATTAGAAAAGTAGGCTTACTTTTGCTGTCAGCGATTTAAAATGTAATAATAATTTTTGCTGTCTTTACCAAATATTTTTTTAGATGTAGATATTAAATATTTTCCTCAATATGCTTGTAACTATAATTTCAATATGTTCATGTAAATTGATTGATACTACTGTGATTGTAATTGGCGACCCACGTGGTGGAGCGGTCACCATACCGGTCTGATATGCGGTGTGTCCCGGGTTCGATCCCCGGCCAGACAGACATCTAAATGATGAGTTTAAATTTCTGTTCTGGATCTGAGTGTTTGTGTATTTGTCTTTGTGTGTCCATGGCACCCACAACATAGGAGAAAATCCTACTGTGGGGCTATGAGTGTAGTAAGCGTTTGTTTGTTATTGTAATTCAATTAGGAACGTTTAAAAACCTCCATCTTTGCCTATAAATTGTTCTGTTTAAATAACAATGTAGCAGTCATATATGCAGTTCACCTAACCGTAAGTGGGCGATCTATCATCGACTGTTTATAAATTGTGGTTCTAGTATAGTGGACAACAGAAACGTTGCCACTTTTTTTATAATATGGAAGTAGCAAGCGAGCATGTAGTTCACCTGATGGTAAGTGGCCGCTGCGACCTGTCATGAACCCCAGAAAGGATGAGAATCTTAACTAAGGTTAGCCACAGATGCGTTGCTACCCCCTGAGGATTAAGTTGGGACGCCTCGGAGAAGTATTATATCTCTCTTACCAAACCCTTCAGACCAGAACACAGCAATGCATAACACTGCTGTTATTAGGCAGAAAGGTGTAGCGGTGGTGCATCCGAAGTCGAACCACAGAGTTCTACCACTTTTGACTTCTGAAGAGGACTTCATATATAGATGTATCCTACACATCCCATGCCCTTCCAACACGCAGAAACTACTTCATGCTAGAAATAGACAGTAGTGGCGGTGACGGTTGATTTAAAAAAATAATAGCAAGTATATAATAAGATTTTAATTTTGCACCCGCTTAGCACTAAGGTGTCTTCTTACGTGTCGTAAGAGGCGACTTAAGTATTATAAGGTACGAGCTCATTTCATTATATCTCTGGGAGCATTTTAATTGCGTTTTCTTTGTTTATATGAGCTTTAAACGGGCTTACAATTTAAAACCTAGATTTAGAAAAAAATATATTATGGTGTTTTTGAATGTATAACTATTTCTCTTTGTACGTTACCGTATTTACCTTTGTAGATCTGGTGGTGTGGTTATATTACTTTTTTGGGTATGGAAAGTTTATGGGTTGTGATTATCTACCACGTAATGCTTAAAAAATAAAAATGTGTGGGCCTTTACACTCTAGAAAGGTTAAAGTTAAGGTTAATATAATATACTTACATCTTAAATAATACAATTCAAATAATTAATATATTATATTTTGTTTAATTAAGTTTACAGAAATTTCTCAAAGTACCAAACTTTGATTTTATTTATTTCTGTAGTTTGAACATAGCCTCACAAAAGATCTTGGGATTTAATAACTTCTGTGTTGTTCCGAAGTTATGAGGGTTCAAAATACGCCGGAACGCTCCGATAAAAGATACGTAAAACGATTTTCCTTTGCGAGGGCACTGCTTGCCTCTAGATATTTATTTATATGGACGCTTTTATTATATTTATTATATTTGATGTATTCACTGAGTAAACAGTTCTGTGAAACGCTGAATCACATATATTAATTAAATACTGGTGATGCTGCTGATTCGTAGTTATAAATTGGTGGATGTATTTATTACGGTCACTTGTTAAAGGATTATTTTAACTGGCTATGCCACGAGATTTTACCGTAAAAATATTGTAACGTAAATAACCCCGCGCTTAAAAATATTTTAACGTAACTTATACCCATATTGGATGGGTTGTTGTATCAAAATATGTTATCATCAATTTTGTTGATGGCGGCCATCTTGGATTTGATTAATACATTTTAGTGAACTCGACGGATTTTAACGACAGAAAGGCTACATATTAACTCAATATGTAAACATACATAAAAACTCGTAAAAATGTTTAGTAGTTTTAATTTGTTGCGAATTTAAACACAAAAACTGACGGTATTCTAAAATTTAAAGATTACTTACACATACTTTTAGTATTCCAAACAAATTTTATTTGCGTATGCTTTGTGGGTAAGATATGGTATGTACAGACATGCGTAAATTTATTTCTTTTATAAGTATAGGTGACATGCTGGCATATGTTGGACTGCAGAGGCATTATCACCACTCCTATTTCTACCTAATAACTGCAGTGATAATGATGGTGATGATGGTCGTCATTTACCTATTCGTATTCTTTATTTTTATAGTACAGAAGTAGCAAACGAGCATGCAGCCCACCTGATGGTAAGTGGCTACTGCCGCCCAATGACATCTGTAATCAACCCACCTAGAGTTCAAAGTCTCAGCTAAGGTTAGGCAAAGGTTCGTTGCTACCCCTGAGGACTAACATGGAATGACTCGGAAAAGTATGTCTCCCTTACCACACCCTTCAGACTAGAACACAGGAGCGCATAACACTGCTGTTAATAGGCAGATATAGGTGTGGTCGAATCACAAAGAGTTCTACCACCCTTACCACCTTTTTCTAGATTATAGTATGTTATATTACTTATAATAGAATAATAGTATGCTACAAGAGCGCTAACTGAGTCTCAGCTTAACTACACATTACGATCGGACGTAAGTTCCTTTAGGTTATAAGGTTAACGTGTTGACCTATCGGATATCCCTTGGAGTTTTTCGATTAGAACCGAGATGAGATCAGAAGGGATAATGTATGGTTCTGAAATATGTAAATGAATTCTAGAGTTCATTTGCATGTCCTTTTCCACAAAGGGCCACGTCGGCTTAATTTAATTTAATGTTATAGCAACAACGAATATGTATACCATGTTATAATAAACAACAGGTAATACAATTTGACTGGAGTTATCTTCCAATTTCTATGACAAAATAGATGAATAAAATATATCATATCATATGTTGTTAAAGTCACATCTTGGTTAAAGTAGTCAATGTTGCTCTAGGATATTAGTCAATAATTCCAAGAAGCGATATATCTGTAATCTGTTTCTTAGGTCAGTCGTAGTCAGCATAGGGCTATAATATTTCCTGCCTGTTGTAAGAGGCGAGTAACAGGGTCTTTCCAGGTTGCGGGCCGCAAGAGTAGGAGCTTGAACCGTCCTGCCAAGCGACCCCGACGGTATGTGTAGTCCCGCCACCTGGTCCATCCAGGTGGCGATGCAACGGCCCCACCTCCCAGTGTCACATTCCCAGTGTCGCTCCCACGACGTCAGGTTATGTGAGAAGGTGTCCCTCGTGTCGTATTAGCGCCTTTGATACTCAACGTGTAATATACAGTGTTTTTAATTATTTTGATAATTGCCTATCTTACAAACTTCAGTAAAATGTTATCCATTTTTAAAATATTCTAAAGAAATGTGGACGGAACGATTATTATCTATTAATTTTGCATTTATCTTTTCCTTTTTCCACAATAAAAGAAGTCTTCTTCACTATCGATCATAAAACACTCCGCTGAGGTCACTCTGGCCTTGTAACTTTTCACAATTATTACTACAGTTCTTAGGATGACTATTTTCAGATGACCAGACCTGTCAATCTTTAATCCATATATAATAAAAGTTTCGTATGTACAGTGCGTATATTTGCCAAAAATAATAAATAAAGTTGAATAGTTTTCCAACTACCAGCATAAATTTGTCTTTCATAGTATTTGTATGTATTAAAAAGTTATGTTATTCCGTTCGGTTCGGTATCTTGTTCGAACCAATTTTCGTTGAAAGTTTTCCTTGACATATACAAGATATGTTTCATTCAGATTTTTCACTCTTTTAGTTTAAAATTTAATATATTTTTTTATTTTGTACATAATTCCGAAATCAGTTTACAGAATACATTTACCTACCGAGTTTCAAATCTGTAGTCTTAATGTTTCCGAAGAAAGTGGCGGTGACATACGGAACCCTAGAAATGAAATTGAATGAAACTAAACAACCGTTTAAAAAATAAAACGAATAACAAACACTAAAACTAGGTAACAGCCAATTAGTCCACTACAATAATAACAGTTGTCAGCTCGAAAACTTGTTATTCCTATCAAATGGTCCATCCGCTCTTAACGACGCATCGTGCATTTATTTTCTTTATAGCACGGAAATAGCAAACGAGCACGCAGCTAACCTGATGGTAAGTAGCTACTGCCACCCATGGAAATCTGTAATCAACCCCAGGTAAGATCAAAGTCTCACCTAAGATTGGCCACAGATGCGTTGCTACCCCCGAGGACTACGATGGAATGCCTCGGAAACGTATGTCTCTCTTACCACACCCTTCAGACCAGTACACAACAGCGCATAAAACTGCTGTTATTAGGCAGAAATAAGTGTGGCGGCGGTGCTACAGGAGTCGAACCACAAAGAGCTCTACCACCTTCGCATAATACATACATCCATAAATAGTATTGTAAAATGAGATCTTCGGTGAAAGTAAACATTCTCATGTAATGTTTCTTTAACCGTACTGTTCCACTGCTGGAAACGGTTTCTCTCAGAGTAAGGGATGTGACACACACCTTTGAGAACTATTACTTTAAATAACTCCGGTGTGTAGGTTTCTTTATGATATTTTATTTGCTGTTGCAATTAATGATACCTCCTATAACTCCTTTTTTAAGTAGTTTTTAAAATCCGTGAAGTTTACTTGGGACTCGCACGTCTCTCCCTCGGATCTTCGTTCGGGTCTTAATTTATTATTTAGATTTTTTTAAGAAAGTTTAATTTTTTTTTATAAACTTCAAAAAATATTTCTCTTCATTGAGTTTAATTACATACTCATTGTTTAACTTAAATATATTTTAACTTAAATATATTAGTCAAATGTTAAATGAATCATACATATAGGAAAGTCACAGGCAACTAATATATTAGGTACTTGAGAAAAGTGAAATTCATTATAAAGTAGCCTCTTTTTATGTAATTAGCCTAAAGATTTATCTCTAGACTAATAACTTTAGTTAGCATATCGAGCTAAATGTTCAATTATGATAATTTTGTTAATAAGCAAGAAATTAACAATTCTGTGGTACTGCTGCGTCTACGCCACTTTAGGATTAGCTTAAGCTAAATTAGTTATTAAGGGCGATTTCACACGATACCGCGCCGCTGCCTAGGAGATGCCAAATTTGAAATTTGAATTTGATACCCATTGCATTTGTATGGGATTGTTATTATGCTTTTACACTGCACCAGTGGCAGCAGCCAAACACCACTACCAATACCATGACTAATCAGCCTAACTTAAACGCAAAAAATGCAAAGTTTAATATTCTGGAACAAATAAACAGTATGGATGATACTAATTGCATCTTAATCAGTTGCATATAACACCGCATGAGAATCCAACCACTCTATCGCAAAGACACGAATTTGTAACTTCAAAACTGTCTTCAAAGATGGTTATTACCTTTGACGACATTTTGTAAACTAAAACATTAAAAGACCTGAGAGATAGAAAGAAATAGTTTATTCATAATGCGTTTAAGAAACAGTATTATTATAGTAACAACTAACATTAGATACGTGAGTGGTTGATTTTTTTCAGCCAGCGCTGATCTTCCAAAGGACCCGGATGTTGAGGTCACTCTAGGTAAAAAACGGTACAATCCAAGATAACGCAATATAATTATGAAAATTGTAACACAAATATTGTGTTGTATATCTGATAAAACTAATTATTTCATTTATATTTTACATGTTATATGCTCAAATAAAATATATGTATATATTTATTTCTTAATAACGTCTGTGATGACAACAATTCACATTACCAAAAAACCAAAGACAGTGTAACATCAAAAAACAAAAATTCCATAAATCCCTTATTTTATGCTGACTACATTATTATATTTATTACAAGTACATGTCAAAAGATAACTTAATCAGAAACATGAGACTTACTACAGAGTATTGGGCTATTAAAAAACTTAGTTTACTCGAACAAAATGATGAATAGGCATTAAGATGCTCAAGAATGGCAGAAGGCCGTACTCGAAGTAGAGCTCTGATGCATCGCCCCACTGACGAGCTGGATAAATTGGAGTTGGAATGCCTCCTATGGATTTCTCTATGCCACACCCAAAACACCCAGACTGGAAAACAATAGGCCTAATTAACCACTGCTATTTTTAGTCAAAATAGGTGTGAGGTGGAGTCACACCTTATCAATAGCTACCAGGTGGCAGAACCAGTGTAGTTCGACCGGGGAAGTACACAGTCGCAAGTTCGTGCGTTTTGATGGAAGGGAACCACACCCTTCCAGCCAGCTCACTTATACATGAAATGACCATCATAGTTCTTGGGAGTAGCAACGCATCGACTTAAAATCCCATTTCTTTATGAAGTTATTTACAGATGTCCGTGGGCGGCACTCACCTTCAAGGAGACTGATTGCTCGTTTGCTACTTTGATAAAAAAATAGCTACGTCTTTCAGCCAGCACACGATGTCTTAGTTGTATACAGTTTAAAAGATCTCGTATTTAATCGCGGACCTATACAAAATTGTCGTTTTCTGTATCTGGGTTGTCCGTGTATTTTATACTTGTCTCTTTGAGCTTGAATTATTTGAATTGAATGAACATGAGTACATATGTTGTTTGCTTTGACATTCCAGAACAACGAGCCCAGATTCAAGTAGTTGTGTTTTTCTTAACAATAAACAGGGAACACGAAGAAGTTTCAAACAACTCGCAACATTTCTCCCATCTATGGCTTGAAAGAGCGCAAGTTGTAAACTTCGTACGGCGTTCCCGGCGACAATGAATGGCTATGACACACTTTCGAAATGCGACGTTTCTACTACGGTACTACCTTCTGTGTATATCCTCCATGGTCTTTTGCATTGCTACAACTATGCTATATGAATATGCTGAGTAGATTTTTATATGATATAACTTTCGAACCAGTATACAGTCTCTTTATGTGTCCAGCTTGGTCGTTTGCATTACTACTGGGAACGATTAGAGTTGATTTTTATATGATAGAAGTTGCGAACTAGTATGCAGTTCTTCTGTGTATATCCCATATGATATTTTCCGATGCTAAGACTAGGAACGAGCTGAGTTGACATTTATTATGATATAACTTGCAAACTATAATAGTATGCAGTCCTTTTGTATATATACGTGGTATTTTCACCGTTCGAATGGGTACAGGCTGAATAGATTTTTTATAAAACTAAAGTTGCAAACTAGTACGTTGAACACTTAAGGTTAGGTACTCACAGCTGTCTATGGACACTAGTCACCCAAATCGGAAGTTTCAACTAAGTAAGGTAATTTTATGACATCAATACTAAAAAATGTAATTACGATAGCGTGTATTTCAAAACTTTTATTATTACTTAGCTATAACTGAAACACACTTAAAACAACAAATACTGTATTTTTCCAGTTCACAGTAAAATATACAAATTCATACATAGTAGTTGTGAGCCAAGTGTGTGCGAATAAGTCGAACTTACGAATTATTCGTTTCGAATCGAATATTAATATTCAATTCGATTCGATTTGCACACCCTAACTTTGAGTTAAAAGTAACAAAAAACTACAAAAAATAATAGGGCCAGTTAACAGTCGGGAATATTTCCGTGTGCTTATCTTCCCTCGCAGTAGTCGTGAATCAAGGCTCCTAAGGGATAAGACGACACGGTCTACATTACATTTGCAAAAGCCCATATTTTATTTTTAAAGATCCAGGTCCATTAACTTTACTTCCTGAGTACTATCGAATTGTAGGTTAGAAATAAATTCCAGTAAAATAAAGATATGATAGAAACGTAACGTAGATGAACTAAATTATCATAATTTTATCAGTATTTTTACATAATTACAGAGGTTAAATAGTCATTCGCATCATACACTTCGATTTTTATGTGATAGCATTATTAAGTGAAATGCCCCGATGTATATTCGTTATTAAATTAGAATAGGATATAATTACTCTCTCAGGCCGATATCAGAGATGTTGGTATCTCAGGGGCTATTATAGATGTCCATAAAGGTATTTAGATAAAACCTTGCTACATATTTCAAATTATCAAAGTCTACTACAATAAGACAAAAATAAATGTAATGGATTGGTGTTCATAAAGGTACATAGAACTTTGCTGTATCGTTTAAAGCAACGAAAATCTATTACAACTAGGCAAAAATAAATACCTACCTGATAATACCTAAATTGAGCCAAACTCCTTTTACACTTCAACTGAAGTCGTAGTTTTATATAAAATATGATAACAAACATAATCCACGATGTAGTTTCGTCTTATTTCCTGTCCCATAGGAAAATAGTTGAGTTGTTATGAAGTTTCCACCGACACTCCGCAACTGCAACGCCTCGAGCTTAGCTTTTAATGGAACAACTTTGAATAATTACTTCACTTTTAACTGGAAGTGCATAGTTTATCCTTGCATAACTTTGAGATGCACAAGTTATGATATTCCTAACAATCCAGTGGGACGAGGTATTTTGCACGAGATATTAATTTGTGCATTAATTATCTGACTTCATACATATGAATAAATAAGAGCGGTCGTACTTTCGTTGTTTGTGTATAAACAACTAACAGCCCGCGACTTTACATACCCATACTTTACTGCAGACATTTAAGTCTTATTCGATCCAAGAATATCAAAAATCCTTCCCTAGTTGCAGTTTTCACATAATATGAACCATTTTTATTATCAAGAGGGAAACCTTCATAAGATATTTGACGCCGTGGGAGTGACGCCGGGTTCTTGGGTGACTTTTACGGCACTAAAACCCCCCCGGTGGCCGTCTTCAACGCTGTGTGTAGGACTCCCGGATCTCCAACGGAACGCAACCGGAGTCCTCAAAGCGCGATGCCCCTTTTTGGTTATTTTCCGGTGAGCATTAGCGCTCACCGTATCTTCTGGTGTTTACGATATCATGCGACCACAAATGCCACCGTCTTTCCCGGGGTCGCTTGGCTGGACGGTTCGACCTCCCACTCTTGCGCCCGTAACCTCGGAAGCCCCCTTTTAGTCGCCTCTTACGATAGGAAGGGGATACCGTAGCCCTATTATGGTTCCGGTTTTACAGGAACAATCATAATATGATCCAATAGGTTCATATTATGATCAAAAATTTTCATTTCTAGATTCAGTCGAAAAAGTGAAAAATGAGAGAAGATATGCAACATCTATAGGCGTACGTAAAACTAATTGTTCGCGTGGCGATCGCCACGCCGTATTTCTTTTTCGCGCCATCTGTTATACATTACGAAACTATCAAGTATCGAACATAACATAAGCGGGCTGCAGTGTAAGTTCGACTCAGTGCGGGATAGTTGGCATCATATTCATTATGCGAGTACGATGTTTCACATCTGCCAGGCGTCCCGTGACGACTATTTTTTTTTCTTACTCTTAAATAGGTCCACATCTTATCAAATTTGGTAATCAATTAAATACCGCTCCCCTATCGTTTAGCCCGGAATCTCTCAGAAGGTCTCCAAGTCCTCCACCCACCCTACAAATTGCTCGAATGGAATAGGATGCCCCAAGATCCGATTCCGACGCCAGCATAAAATACCCTCCCTCCCGGAAGTATCCCATCAAAGGGCTACTCCAGAGACCCAGCCTTCCGGCCAAGAAGGGCCAAGAAAACCCCTCCTTCAATATTCATTCGTGAAAAGTTCAAATGGAACTTTGTTTCGAGTGCAATGAAATCTCATAATATAGGATTTATCTCAGCTAAATCAGACCTCCACTCCATCCGAGTCCTCGTGCCTTCTGAGACAGACCACAAAAGGCTCACAAAGCCCCTTCTCCCAGGCGATAGGTTATTCGTCTAGGCGATGCTCTAGAAAGCGAGAAAATACTCCGGTTTGTTATTAAAGGACTACCCAAAGAAATCAAACTTGAAGTAATAGTCAACGATCTCAAAGTCCAGGGTCTTCCTGTAAAGGAGGCCTTTAGAATGTATAATAAGGAGAAGTAACCATACGATATGGTTTTAGTTATCCTTCCTCATTCCGTGGAGGCGAAGAAAATCTTTGCCATCAAACCGTCTGCCTACTCTCAGGCATAGCCATCGAAGTCCATCGCACTCGAATAGGTCCCTTACAACGCCACAATTGCCAACTGCTTCGCACGCTCTAGATGCATTAAATGCTTAGGTGATCACGCCACTAAAGATTGCCCCAAGCCAAAGTATGCTCCGATCTGCCCAGCTGTGTTCTGTGCGAAACTCAAGGCCACTCAGCTTGCTACCGAGGATGCCCCAAAGCTCCTCGCAGGAAATCCGCTAGAAAGTTTCCCTCTCTCTAACTCTTCGGGGAAAAAGACCTTCTGTCCCAGCGGCCAAAACCCTTCCCGTACCGGTCCCACCCCCACCAAACAATGGATGGGTCAAGCCTCCCTCAATGGTGGTGCAAAAACAGACTCCCCAGGCCCCTAAGGTCCCCCAAATAGCCCGCCACCAGCCTCCAGCAATTGTCGCCCCCAAAGCCCCCGCGTTTCCCAATCCATTTATCCCTACTGCCTCTAAGGCACACTCAGTCCCCCAAAATCAGCAGTTACTGGTCGCGGAGGACTTTCAGAACATCGGGGACTCCAAGCTCCTGGCCAGAAAATTAAGAGTTGCAACAACACCCTAAGGATATGATGTTCGCAGCTTGCAATCATGTCTCTCTGCTGGACGCCATGTGGCAGTCCAAAGCGTCATTTTCCTACCCATAATTCCAAATGGTTAACAGCACTGTTAGGGACCATGCATTACGTGCAGGGTAAAATCCCGCACTTTGGCCATAGCATATAACGACCTCAAACCCCAAACCGATTTCGTTCGCGTCTTCCTAACTATTCATCAAATCAATATAATGCTAGTCCGAGAGACCTTCCTGAAACCAAGCGTAAGCAATCCAAAAGTCGCTAACTACAACATTATATGCAACGACAGAGTATCGTCGAGACTCGGCGGTACTCTGTTCGACCACAGGAGGTCCCTGCACTGCACCCCATTAGATTCTCTTGCTGCTGCTACTGCTGAACTGTTACATGTGAATACATAGGTGTCACATTAGACAATAGGTTAAACTTCGCTCAGCACATCAAAATAACGAGAGACAGGGCGGCCTTCGTACTAGGGTGACTCTACCATATGATAGGCAAGAAAAGTAAAATGGCACTTCGTTATAAAGTGACCCTTTACAAAGCTTGCGTTAGGCCCATCATGACTTACGACAGTGTAGTTTTTGCACATGTAAAGCTCATTGACAGATATCAAAAGTTTCAAAATCGATTCTTGCGCATGGTCACGGGCTGCCCCTGATACGTGCGCAATGTAGACCTTCACAATGACCTTGAGCTGCCCACCATCGCTCTATACATGAAACAGCTTTCCAAAACCACTTTGATACAGCTGCAGACCATCCTAATCAGTTTGTTGTCAATGCAGCCAGTTACATCCCTGACATGGATGCACCGGCTCCTCACAGATGGCCCAGATATGTTCTAGACTACCCTGATGACAAGATCACTGTAGATATTGCCCTTCGGCAAAGGGAACCCCCCAGCCCCCAAACACACTCAACAACAACAGATATTACACATACCCGCCCCGCCGGCGGCGACGAGGACCCCATTATAGCACAACCGTCACAAGGTATCCCCGCATGATCGGTCGTGCAACGCCAGTGTCCCATATTAGCGTAACTGACCTAAGCCGAGGTCCGTACCTTACAGGAGGTGCCCTTGGGTCAGCCACAATCCCTATTTAACCAGAGGTCGATGGCCAGGACTCAGGCATTAGCTGGTTCCACACCGTCCCTGCCTCTAGTAAAGGAGGAAGGTTGAGGAACCCGGCAATGGGGACCACAGCCCCCTTCCAGCCCAGTCTTCTTGTCCCGGCTGAGCTTCAGGATCGCCTCAAAAACCCGGTGAAACTGTAAAGGCCAATAGGGCCAACAGCAACTACTCAATTCGAAAAAAAAATGTATGTTAAATCGTATACAGTTCAATTAGGGATGATTGTAGTAGTTAGTAGTCTCGTAACCTATCGGACAGTTTATGGGCGGATTGAAAATATTCGACGCGTTAGATTGGGCTTTTGGTGTTTTGATAAGTTACTTTCATATTCGATTTTTGATTTTTGCTTGGAATTACTGTTCTTTCCATCGGGTTGAACTGGTGTTTAACTCACAGGCCCACGAAATGAACGGCATTACCACTCAGAAGTACAATTAATCGTAATTATGCTTGCGGTCTTACACGGGACATAAGAGTAAAAGCAATGTTGTTATTTCTGCTAAACCACTCGTGAACAATGAATGACACGAGTATGTGTAAATCCGTTACGTGTTAGTCTTTAAGCTCCTCCTCCAATTAGAAGAGCGTAGTGGACTATACTTCAAACTTCAACTTGAAGAAATCCTAGGACAGGGATATAAAATGGATGCAGCTATTTTCTTCTTCAGCCTTCTTCTTTGTCGTTCTCTGTATTGCTGAAGGTCGTCGCCGTAAAATATTTGACATTTAAATGTTTCATCATCCCCTAGTTCGTAGTTTTTTTAAGGGTGGTGGTAATGTATACTACGGACAAGGATCTGACGCGGTCACATCACCGGGTCAGATCGAACGCGCGGCCTTTTTTTCTACCTTACCCACCACTATCTAATTCTCGAGGTGGTCTGCATGCATAAAATGTGTACACCTGTTACTTTCTTTGAATGAGACGTAATGATAATGCATATTTTTTCTCATCTAATACCTAACATCTAGGAAAATCATTGACGAGTAAAACCTTCGTTCATGAACGTTTATAAACTGAAACACTACATATTATGTAAATGATAATTTCCCACCCAAACTTAAAATTCGTTCGCATTTGTGTATAGAAACTATTGATTGATTGAAAACGAACATCATTTTAATTAATATTGTTGAAAATTTCAGACACAAATTTACAGCTAAATAATAATCAATGAATTGTAATACTGAGATTTTTTAAACGGATTATAGGAATAAGCTTAGTTTTAATAACTTTGTGAATGTAATGAAAATTTTCAGGTACATAGTATGTACTTTGGATATCAGAAACTAACTCTTTTAAGTATCATAAAAAAAAAAACTAGAATCAATATTATAAACGACTCTAAATTGAATATTTAGTTGTTGAATGTTTTCAGTCTTAGGTTTTAGTCGGAAGTAAGTGCTTCCGACTCGTTTAAGTTCGTTCGAGTGGTGTAAGACATCTCAGCCAAACTGAACCGAATAAGTGTACATCTTTTACTAGTTAAGTACGAGTACATAGTTTTTTGACTTCCCTCGAATTGTTAACATTTCCAGTATGCATTTATGAGTCGTTTTGTCTCTTATAAGTCTTTTAAGTTGAATTTTGGTCTTTAAGGCAAAAGTCAGTCTTTTGTCTTATCTTTAGTCTTGTGACTTAAAACTTAACAGACTAGTCAAGTAAGGCGGTAGAAATGAGTCTAGTTTTTTCAACACGACTTAAAAGACTGAGTCTTTTCCATCAGTGGGCCCTTATAGCTTATACAACATTATAATGTCAGTGTTAATGTTAAAATTATAGTTGTATAATAATTTTTATAAAGCTTAAAAATCGAACTATCGTTTATTTCCACTCAGAAATTCTTCACAGTTGACTTTAATTTCATTATATACTTACTGTGAAATGTAATTTTGGGAAATCCAATATTACGTTATTGAAAATTATTGAATTTTATAAATGTGATATTTAATTTAATTTAATTTTACGGTCGTTAAGCGGCCGATATGCGTTAATGCGACTACAAAATTGAGTACAATATAAAATACAATACAACTTCCATACCGTTTCCATTATTATTTTTTCACCTTAAGAACTCGAATTACATATTAGAAACCTTCGCGCATTAGCTTTAGATACCTTGGTATAATTAATAAAAATATTATATTGAAAACTATAAAATATTTCCATTCCTAGAGGGGCTGATCGAATTATTGAATATTCATTTTAAATACAACTTATGTGGCTCAATTTTATATAGAATTGTCTAGAATTGATTGTATTTCGATAATTAAGAAAGTCCACACCGCTCTCTTAGGCTACGACCACACTGGTATATACAACATAACGGCAATTTCATTAATATACACTTTTCTTCACAAATAACGTAGCGATAAACGCATCACTAACACTATACGCGAATTATATATTAGTTATGTAGTCGCTTTTTGAGTCCTTACGTGTACAGTATACATCCGTGGCCTTTGTACGTGCTCAGACGACCAATACTTACGTACAAAGTCGTATAAAACTTATAATATATGTCTACCCAACGTCGTGGATAACCCACGCAATCATTCATAAACCAAATGATGCGTCAATTACCCGACATAAAATTGCGATTTGATATTAGGTTTCAACCTCACGCGATTTACATGTTTCGGGGAATTTTAGGTTTGCTTCGCTTGACGACAAATTGAAGCTAGAAGCAGCTGATATAATTTATTTTATTGCATAGATTGATGATGGTTTTTAAGGTTGGTAGAAACTTTTGTGGTTCAACTCCTGAGGCTCTGACGCTACGAAAAAGGTATTGCCACACCTTTTTCAGCCTAATAGATCTGACAAGGAGACATACTTATCCGAGGCGTTCCAATTTAGATCACAAGAGTAGCAACACATCTGTTGGCAACTTTACGTTGACTGATCGACAGAAAGACTTATCTAGGAATTATTAAAAATGTTCATGGGTAGTAATGGCCATATTCGATCTGATACACTGCTTATAAAACTCTATCTTTTAGATATTCTATTTGTAAGGAATTGGGAACATTCCTATAAAAGAGCCCGTTATCTTTGGTCTTTGTTTAAATGGCTCACATAATCGCAAACAGAATGTTAACTTTATATATATTTACGGAAGAGAAAGGAAAATTACGAAAAATTCTCTATTATATGAAATTAAATAGCAAACGCACATGTTAACGACATGTGGTCTCTCGCCCATGGATATCAGTAACCGCAAATAAGCAGGAAGACCTACCTGATACGTATTTACGCATTAGGGTAATGATTCATATAAATATCACTCTTCTAATATACCCTTCTAATTCTTACTACGAGTTCATTACGTTTCCATAGAACCTACGTGCAATGTATATTGCGATGTATGGACGAAAACGTAAACGATTATTGTGAATTTGAGAAAATATACTGAACTCGTACTAAGGGCACGGAACGTTCTTTCTAAACAGAAATAAGATGCTAATTTTTTAGCATCGTTGTGATTTGAAAGTCGATGAAACGAAAAAGCAACAGTGAAAAGAGAAAGACACATAAATTCATAAGATTTTACGTAGGAGAAAATGAGATAGGAAGCATTATTCGGAGGTGGTAGAACTCTTTGTGGTTCGACTCCGGAAGCACCACCGCCACACCTATTTCTGCCACATCATAGCAGTGTTATGAGCTATTGTGTGCTGGTCTGAAGGGTAAGGGAGACATTCTTTTCCGAAACATTCCATCTTAGTCCTCAGGGGTAGCAACGCATCTGTGGCTAACCTTAGGTGAGACTTTGATCTTACGTAGGGTTGATTACGGATGTCTATGGGTGGCAGAAGCCACTTTCTATCAGGTGGACATGTCAATGCCCAGGTGGCAAGTCCATCGATGCAGACGCAACATCAAAAATAACTTAGGATAACAAAGTTATGATAGTGGGAAAACACGCTGCAATATTTCGTGTAAATATACACATTAGTGCATTGCCAGAATAAATTTGACAAAGCACTACCATGCTTTTCGAAAATGTTACCAAAAATTCCGGATTTCCGAATTCCGGACTATTAGTCCATATCAAACAGCGAAATCAGAACTAACTGATAAGCTTCTTACTATTCCCCGACGGCATCTCCGTCCGATACAGATGCTGCTAATTTATCGCTTGTTGTACCCCTTCCCTTAATTGGATTCCAATCCCTGAGCCCTGAGCCAATGGTTATCCACTCCTGCGTGTAATATTAATTTAGTACCCATTTATTTCAGGAAATTAATAATTGGAGACCTATCCTTATTTGCTAATTAAATATCAAATTCTCATTATGTTATCAATAGCTGTTTGGATTATAAATGGCTGTCGGAGAAACATGGGTTCACACAAAATAAATTAATAGGATTACGAACGAACAGCAGCAAGTAATATTTATTTATTATTAAATAATGATAAATAAATAATGTTTGATATCGTTCTCGTTTCAATTAAATGTCAAAGTGTAACGTATCTTGCCAAACAAGCGTCTAGTTTAGTCAAATGTAAGGCAAGATACTGGAGCTAGCTATTATTGCCCATGTAATAAACAAGATGGTAAAAAAAATATATACAAAGTAATACAAGGAAAAAAAGATAAACCCACTGAGTTTCTTGCCGGATCTTCTCTTCTGTTGGAGTCGTGTTCCGATCCGGTGGTAGTGTAAGAAAAAATATTGTAATTGACAATTTGTAAGTGCCACCGTAGGCCTGAGCAAAATAAAGATATTTCATTTCATTTCATGAATGACTTCAGCTAGAACCATGAAGATTAGATAAGATTTATACCTGTTTTTACTTGATCGAATATGAATTTCCTTGATTCCAATACAATGAAAAATATTTATAATTTTCATTTATATTGAAATATATATGTTTTATATAGAAATTGGATCAATTGATTTTACACGAAATTGTACATATTTGATGTACAATTTCGTTTAAAATCAATTGATTCAATTTCTATACCCAGCATCGATTGCATAATAAGAGAGAAATGTTTTTGATGAATAGATTCCTATTCATAGAATCCTATAATTTATGCTCGCAAATTTAAATTTAGTATTCTGTTTCATTAACAGGTATTTAATTAGAATAATCCTTTGTCAGCACTGTTATTTCGTGTCACAGCTTAGCTCCGCTCTTCTTTCAGAACAGTCAGTCTTGTCTTGTCAGTAAAAGTCTATTATTTAAGTAGGGTACGTTTTGTTCGTAGAGGTACCACCGCCATGACCCTAGAAGGGGCGTGAACATCTGCTTCACGCTTCGGTAGAAATTTCTGGTTTTTGGTTCACTTATATATAAAGCTCTCTTAACTCTCGGAAGAAGATAGGACCCCTACTAAACTACTATCTGGTCGACTGCATGCTTGCTTTATAGTTTAGAGGTATAAAAAGAAAACATACTACATAGCATATCATACAGTATAAGTACGGTGACAACTATGTAAAACTCGTAAAATATCGTACATATTAGGCATAATGGTTTCCTAACAACGTTATCCTTCACCAGTCAAGGAAAGGATCGGCTTATTTGTAACACGCACATAACTTCCAAAAATCAGACGCACATTGCTGGGTGCTATTACTCGGACCCAAACGTGGGCGGTTAAAATTTATATCACCAGAGTCGTTTATAATATTCCTAAGCGCGTCCGGAATACCGATTTTAACAAGAACGTTCTTAATGTCAAGTGATATTCCTCACCAATATTTATTAAAAAAGTAATGAATAATTTATATTTATAAGTAAGTTATACCTATTGGTTTAATTTTAATTACATACGTATTCAATCATCTACGCGTGTGACGTTAGGTTAGCTTTTTTTTTAAAAGATCGAAGCTAAAAACAAGCTTGCAGTTTATCCGATGGTAACTGGTTACTGCAACCTATGGATATATGTAAATAACTTCATATAAAATAAATGTTCTTCCTGAAGCCATTATCACTTCCTCCTTCGGATTACGATAGTCGTCCCATATGTACGTAATTAAGCCGGCATTCAAACCCTTAGATGATATATGAATAGATGTGGAGGTGGTACGGTCGAATCATACGAGTTTCACCACCTTTCCTTTCATTCTGATACATTATCCTGACAAGGCAAAAGAAGAATCAAGGTATGGGATTCACGGATATTATATATTATTATTAAATTCACTCTTTATGACTTAAAGATCTATCGAATAGGTAGTTGTAACCATAATATGTTCAGCTAATTCAAAATGATCTCGACAGCATCAATACGTGGTATAAAAATAATGGCATGAATATGAACTCCAGAAAATTCAGTCTCCACATCAGCCAGAAAGCACAGCCCCATTAAGTCATCCTACCTGTTAATCGGTGAGCATTTATCTGAGGTGATTGAAATAAAAGATCTTGGTGTAACGTTAGACACGAAATTGAAATTTACATCTCATATAGACACTATAGTGAAAAAATCGGCCAGAATGTTAAGTTTCATCAAAAGAAACACCAATGATTTTTTTTGCACTCGCACAAATTAATTCTCTACAACGCTCTAGTAAGAAGTCAGCTTGACTACTCGTCTGTAGTTTGTAATCCACAATACTCTATACATTATCGTCTGTAGTTTGGAATCCACAATACTCTATACATACATATCAGCGCATAGGAAGCATCCAACGCTCTTTCACAAGATACCTAGCATTCCATGCACCTGATATATCACACCAAGCGTCTAATGACTTACGTCTAGAGCACTTTAAGATTAACATCTCTATTTAACCGTCGCATTTTTATTGCCATATTGTTTCTTAAAAACTATTAAGTGGCGCTATAGTTGCCTGTAGTCTACTGAATGAAGTTCAACTTAACGTTCCTTTCTGGTATCCACGCCATCCCTTATGCAAATCTTTCCACATTCCTGTGTGTAAGACGAACATTCTCAAACACTCTCCTCTTCCCAGAATCAGCGCCGAGTACCGGTTGTACTTTACGTCGAGTTTCTTATCCTTACTTTGCATGTTCTTTAATACACAATCTTCTTTAAAAAATAAAATTGTAACACATAAGTAAGTACTTCATTACATACTGTTTTTATAAATTAATCAATGTTATAAAGCATAAATATTGTTCATGCGTATAATTGGCACTCATACTAGCTTGTGTTTGTTAATATATCTTTAGTAAATGTGTTGTGTGTATCGCTGTTAGCATGTAATAAAATATAAATACATAAATAAATAAATAAAGACAAACTGCAACTATGTACGTATACCTTA
>MOOZ01001241.1:133341-143535 GCA_002930495.1 Cecropterus lyciades
TTTATAAAACATAATATTATTAATACCGTTTTGTCCTCAACGATTTGTGTCATTATAAAATAGGACTGAAAACTTACAGAACAAAGTAATTTAATACTCATAAATAATTCAACATTAAAATTACTTCATAATTGTCTTTGCAGTATGATAAAGGTTCAGGGTTACAGATCTTAATTCAAACTGTTAGACTACTAATGGTTGAAACGTGTTCTCTCAATCGTGAGTTGGAGGTTCGAATATCAGTCACACTCCATTAATTTTCTAAAAAATTATGAGCGTTTTACAAATTATCACTGCTTTACGGTGAAGGAAATTATCGTAGGATAACCTAAGTACCTGAGAGTTCTTTAAAACAAGTTCTCAAAGTTGTGTGAAGTCTACCATTTTACACCTACGCCCACGCTTTTCCCATAGTGGGAAAGTTTTAATGCTTAGAACTTACCCACTGTGGGAGAAGCGTGCTCAGCAGTGGGACAATAATGGGTGGGCGATGAATGTCTACTAACTGTTGATTGCATATAAAAATTTAATATTCAAAACTCAGAATACTGCATATTATGTATTTATCCATCCCTAATACACACGAAACTAGCGTAGTTATAAAGGATTAAATTATAAAGGAAATTGCGAGAATTCAATCGGAATATACGTCACGGACGTCAGTTAATTCCCACGTTGAAACCAAAGCCCCTTGTATGTCTTGTCGACTGACATCTGCTAAATGATCAAGACAGGCATGTGAACTAAACAGTATACAGTCGCATTTATCAATTTAAACACGTCACGTCAATGCTAGTGATACCTAATAAATACACCTTTGAATTATACTGCATGATTTTAGATCGTTGGTTTCAATTAGTATAACAATTTAAATCTTTCTGTACTAGTAGCAATGATGGAAAAATACATAAATGTCTCCATTCAGCCCGTTCGTCAATCGCTCGGTGACTGTTCAGCTTGGTACATTTAGAAGTACCATTTTAAATTTGCAATTCTAGTATTTCGTATTCATTGTATTTTGGCCACTTCGAAATACTAAGCTCATAAGAATAAATAAAATGAAAGAGAGAAATAGTATCAATAACGTACCTAAATATACGGGATATTTCTGGCATATATGTATAAATCAACTTTTAAACTTATAGGTATACCGAGGAAAATATCTCTGTATTTTGTTTAATAGGCCCAACTCTTATACATAGCAAATCTGGAATGAATAATTATATACGTAACGTGTAGGTTAATGACGCCTACAGCCGACCTACCGACTTTCTAGATCTACGGTTCCCTTAAGCCCTTCCCGTAAACCACCTCGTTTTTAGGAAAAAGAGAACTTATGTCGTTCAGAAGCACCACAAGCACACCTATTTCTGCCTAATAATAGCAGTGTTATGCGCTGTTATGTTCTGATCTGAATGTTGTCCTAAGGGAAACGTAGATTTCCGAGGCATTCCATCTTACTCCTCAGGGGTAGCAACGCATCTGTGGCTAACCTTAGGTGAGACTTTGATCTTGCTTTGGGTTGATTACAGATGTCCATGGGCGTCAGTAATCACTTACCATCAGGTGGGCTGCATGCTCATTTGCTACTTCCGTACTATAAAAAATATTACTCTTATACCCGAGTTATTTCCATAGGTAGGTAACGAACTAGTAACATTGAGTTATCACGAGTGACAGTTTATGTCGACGATTGTCGCTAACGTTCGCTGATTATTGGTATCTGACGGTAGAGGAATAAAGGCGTCGTGGCGATCGGCGACTGGTAGCGACGGTTGTCAACACGAATTGTCGATGGTGTATTAGCTCCTTATACGCCACCTACATAAAGAACAAGCAACATTGTTAAAAATATTTAAAAAAAAGAACCCGGCTACTTAAAAACGATTGATTACCTTTAGTTTCAGTTTATTGTTTTCATACAGTCGTTTTATTATAAAAATGTATTTAATTTAACTTTTTTTATGAGGTTTCGTCAAAATAGTACAAAATAGACAAATATATGGTACATATAAACATACAAACATACATATAAATAATGTTTTTCAAGCATATATGTATATACGCCTTTCGAGCGTACATATGCGCTTTAAAATATTACTCTCCTTCTGACGCAGCCGGCTAAAAAGAGTGAAAGTAGGAAGAAGTAGGGAGACAAAGTAGATTTCAAAATAGCAATACTCTCCTATTTCAATAAAACACGCGCTATATCACGCAATAAAGCCATTATTATATGACTAAGTACACTCGTATTTTGCAGTCAATAAGTAAGTAATAGTTTCCAACCACCTACCATACGATCGGTAAACTTCCTACCGTTACGAGAGCCAAGTGACATGAACACAGTTTCATTAATAAGACTTGTTTGTCCACAGAACACTTCCACTACATCAAAAGGATGATTGGGGCCGACTACGTGGGTATAGGCGGCGACTATGACGGCGTTAATAGGTTTGTTTACCTAATGTTCACTATTTTTACTTGGTTTGAAATAAGTGCGTATTTTCGTAATTTTATACGTCTGGTGTTGCGTACCTTGAAAATAAATTTACAATATAGGCCTTACTGTTTCTTCATTTTACAGTTTGTGCTAATTGCTTTAAAATATTGAAATGTGAGGCTCTTCAAAAATATGCTAATAAAGATCTTTAATTATAAATTTAAATTAAATTAACTATAATAAAGGCCCACAGGTGGTAAATATTATTTATAAAATTACGTTTCACTAATAAAATTAATAAGCAATTTTCATGAAATCTCTTCGATATTCGTGTTATTTACGCTTACGTAATTCTGGAATATTTGATACTTTGAGTTACAGATATTTGATTTGATAAACAGCTACACAATAGATTTAGTAACAATTTAATATCGAGAGCTCTTTAATGAAATTTCATGCTAAGGCCATAATCATTATGAAATATTTTAAGATGACGTAGTTATACTTAAAGCTATAAAAGTAACTATGTTGAAACTCGCTTAGGCTAAAGAGAAACTTTCAAGAATCCTTCATAAATCAGAAAAGTTTTCAAATTTGATAGATCTTTATGATAGAATCGGGTCATTATCACGTTGCTTTGTAAAAGCGCTGACGCTACGGTGACGTATTAAGATGCCGGGGTTTTTTCCAGAGCGTATATTAGGTCTTTACTGGCCATTCCAAATCAATATTTTTTTTTGGCTGATAATTCTTATTTCAATTTAATATAATATTTGAAAAACATGGAATTATTTTTTCTAATATCGTCACTTGTTTAATAGTTAGTGTTTTGTTTCCATCGCATTTGAACATTTTTCGTCATTATATACGTTAAAAATTCGAGTAATTATGGAGTATGAGTACTGTCGTGACAACAAAGCGGCACAAGCGGAATGCAACATCAACGACGTTTACGGCGCGAACAGTACAATCGAACGCACCACCCTTTATTAGTTTGCCCGCTTCCGTTCTGGAAATTTTGACCTGAAAAATGAACCCCGTGGTCATCTGAAAACTTTGGTTGATAACGACGAACTCAAGGCGATTGTGGAAGCTGACGATACTCAATCTACGGCTGAATTAGCCGCTTTTGACGTTAGCATCAAAACAATATTGGTCCATTTGCGTCAAATTGGCAAGGTAAACAAGCTTGACAAATAGGTACCTCACGAACTCAATGATCACCAGCGCGAAGTACGCGCCGAGACGTGCCTTGCACTGCTCAACAGGCATACAAATAAAGGAATTCTGAACCGCATTGGCGAGAAATAGATCCTGTTCGACAATTGTAAGCGTTCAGCAAGTTGGTTGAGCCCTGGTTCAGCACCTAAACAATGCCATAAACGATAACTTACCCCTAAAAAGTGACTGTTTGGTGGTCTAACGCGCATGTAATTCATCACAGCTTCTTACAAAACGGGATGAGAATTACTGCAGATGTGTACTGTTAAGAACTGAACACAATGATGGAGAAGCTCTCACGTTTCCAACCAGCTTTGGTCAATGAGCTGGGCTTGGAAGTTCTTCGTCATCCGCCGTACTCACCAGTCCTTTGCCTAAAGACTTCTACTTTTCCAGAATTTGGATAATTTCTTGGTGAGAAAAAAATTTAATACCCGAGAGGCAGTACAAAATGCCTTTGAAAAATTTGTTGCCTCCCGTCCAGCTGATTTCTACAAGAAGGGCATAAATAAGCTACCAATGCGTTGGCAAAAATGCATTGATTGTATGGGTGATTACTTTGATTAATATAAATAAAAAGTATAGAAAAAAAACGCTTCATTTATTTCATGAAAAACGGCAATTTCATAGATAAAGACCTGTTATATTGCTTTTCATCAGGCGTCCAAACTTATCTTGGCAGCGCATTACTTTTTATTCATGTTTTTAACATTATTGTAAATGGGTGATATAATATTATATATGTGTATGATTAGAATGTTAAGAGTAGAGACTTCCAAATATTTTTTTCTCATTGATCGATCATTCTTTCTAAATTTAGCTAGTTCAGGTAATCCACCTGAACCAGCTATATTCCCAAAACTCGAGGAAAAATGAAAATCAGATAACTATGGAAATTTGAGTTGTGGTTGACTTCCAACCACGAAAAAGACAAAATCAACATTGAAACACAAAAAAAAGGTCCCAGTCAAGAGCCTGTAAAAATTCTAATACTTGTTTTTCCCTTTTCAGTTATAATTATACAAAATATTTCCAAGTTTCTTAAAAATAAGCTTTTTATATCGTACTTAATGTTTATGGATTTTAAGGTGACCACAAATTTAAGTATACCTTATAATATGCTAAAATCAACCGTATACTTCGGAACAACCACTTTATTTTACTTTGACCATAGGGTTCCCCGTGGTCTGGAGGATGTGTCCAGATATCCCGAACTCTTTGCTGAACTCCTTCGCAGTGGTCAATGGACCATCCAGGAACTGAAGAACTTGGCTGGACTTAATATGCTGCGTGTCATGAGACAGGTCGAGAAGGTGAGTAATAAAATGAATGTAACCTAAGTCACCTACGAATATACTAATATAAATAAAAGTAACGAACGTTTATTTAATGACTTTTATTTGATAGTAGCAGTCGGACTTAAAGATATTCGTGAATCTCACAGGTTATTTATTAAGAATCTATCTACAATATTCGCTGTCATATACGCGGGAGGTAAATGAAAGTAATTACTGCAATATTCACATGGTCAGAGTGGGGCATGAAAGAGTAGCGTAGTGAAAGAGTGGAAAGGATGATCAACTAGTCATTGCTATACTCGTGCAAGTTTCTTTTAAAAAAATATCGTGTGTACTTAAAAATACAAGTAAACGGCGCAGCATAGCTAGTAGTAAATGAATTTCATAACTGTCTACGTCACCAATAACCTTTGTTTATCTATCGACGTAAACATATACTAGATAAACACTCAACTGTTAGTTTGATATTATTACGGAATATTCCGATTAGTTCTCTAATCCGATCTCTAATTCATAGATGTTGCTAAAATATCCACAAATACGTCTTTTCTACACATATAATAAAAATGAAATATATGCGTGTTTATACATCGCGTATATTTGCCAAAACAAGATTGGAGGATTGAGGATAAATAGTAAAACAAAATTCTAAAGATTTTAGTATTTTTGTTATTATAATTATATGCACACACATACATACGTACATGTACATATACGTAATTTGATTGTTTAAATTTGATTGAATAATTTCATTTATGTAAATAATTTGATTGAAATGTATTATTATACAGTCTGTTTTATTGAGGTAATATTTTGTATTTATATATTATGAAATAATATCTATCCGCTCTATCGGATGTTATTTTAAAATTAAAGGTTATGTAAAATTTGCAAGTTGCAGAGCTTGTTAATAAATGGTGTTATGGGTACTGCTTATTAATAATATGCAAGTCCTGCCTATGACTGGCTTGAAATGGTCGACGAAAATCTGTATAGCTTTGAATGTTTGTAAAACTTATTTTTCTTTCGCCAGGTACGTGATGAGATGCGCACTAATGGCGTGGAGCCCGAGGAACACCCAGACTCTCCCAACGACAACGGCAACTGCACTAGCAACGCGTTCTACACTGAATACGTGTAAACGACCATCATTCCTTCATCACAGATATCTGCCAACGGACGCATTTCTAACGTACTTGGAATTTAATGTATGAACGTGTTAACATCTACGTATCATCCATGATATACGTTTGAACATCTTATATGTAACGTAACGTAAATGTGTTCCATATGTAGCAAGCAGCTTTAAATGTAACGATACCTTCGAGCCAATCCAACACCAACGTCTCCTGCGCTTGACAGATATATGCGATGTGGAAATGAAATAGAGCGTTTAAATTCGACAGTTTTATTCCAATTGACGTATTTATAAAACAAGATGAATGTATTACATTGATGTTGCCCCGAATATTGATGACTAGTCTCAGGACCTCAAGAAAAAGGTTGTATTTATTTGAGGGTCTAAGTGCTTCTTTTGAGAGCCCTCAATACTGTTTAAACAGCGGAAGTATTTAGAAACTGTCTCATTAATTGACCTCTTTTGTTAAAGATGACCCAGTTCAATAACGTATCAAATTTAAAGCAACAAGTGAGGGATATCGTTATCAACTGATAAATATTGGAGTATTTTTAATTTGCTCATCTTCTCCACTTTCATCCTTGAATGAACCACTTATCTAAGTATTCAGACAAGAAATACCTTATTGGGCCTAATTATTTTTCATTAAACCTCATTTATTTTTCATATATATAACTCTAGAATAATTTCCGATATGAAATAATTAGAATATAATAGGATGTGTGTCTCGTAGTTTTACTCTGTATAAGACGGAGATAGCCTTTTAAGGATTTATGTGTCTATGATGGTATAATCGATTAAAATAGGGGTTAAACACTTCGTCCTCGGTGGAAGATGTAGTGCAGTATAAGATAGTGTCCGCAATCTTGAAATATTTAACAACAATAGATTATCAGTCAGCTCTGAACTCAGGTCCTCGCCTGAGTTCTGTACTGACATGGCCCTGCCATGTATGCCAAAGGATTTTATGCTGCGATTAGCTGAAACTAACTGAATGGTCGTGTGTCGTCAACCCATTATTGTCCCACTGCTGAGCTCGGGTCTTCTCTCAGATTGAGAAAGTTACAGGCCATACTCCACCGCGCTGGCTAAGTGCGAATTGGTAGACTTTACACACCTTTGAGAACTTTCTTAAAGAACTCTCAAGTGTGTAGGTTTCCTCATGATGTTTTCGTTCACCTTCAGCAGTGATTATTAACTACTAAAACGCACAAAATTTTAGAAAAAATCAGTGATGCGAGCCTGGGATTCGAACCTCGGTTAAAAGGCCGAGTTTCAATTATTCGGCTATCACTGGTCAAATTGAATGGTATCAAAACAAAATTGAAATTTCAATAATGATCGTCGTTAGTGCAAAAACAAAGTGGCGGTATGTTTGGCCATGTCGCATTTTTATACTGCATGTTGGGCATTATCTGTTAACTTGTAATTTTATTCCTTGCCGCACTGGCAGTGAGCGCTGGCCCTTAAACCATCCGGTAGTGCTTAGCAACATATTACAACAACAAGCCCTTAAACTTTTCATCTAATTAATTAGGTCTCCACCATGGACGAAGAGTATAACCAACTTGTTCCACCGTAAGCGAGTAAGCGAGCAATGTTTTTGCTAATGATTCACGCGCCAACAGCTACTCTCGGCGACGTAAATATAATCTCATGATCTGCGATGATAGTTTTATCTTGACAGTATGAAAAGAGAAGAGAAAAATATTGTTATCTTTACTTGCTTCCGGAGGGTACAGTCTCTTAATGTTAAAGGGCATTGTAATGAGACAGTTACAGTTGCATATTTAATCAATCAATATAACCATTAGGATCGAAGTAAGAGTAATCAGTGTTGTAGTATCATAGGTGTTCACTGTGGATTTTGCACCCCCTACTTCGTGTCTCGTAATTCACTACTCTTGGGGTCACATGTCAACTGTTTCTTTCTTCTGTAATTTCTATTTGTTTTTTTTTCTCCTCCTATGCTAAATTTTAAAATGCACCAAATTACGTTTATTATGTTGATTCTAAGCAATTGTAATGTACCGTAATAAGAACGGAATTTAAAAAAATGTTTAATGAATACGTGAAAAAATATATTAAAATTTAAATGAGTGATTGAATATAAAGGCTAACTTGAGAATGAAGTGTGGTAAAAATGACGGTAATATTTTTATTCGTTATGTATTTTAATAATGAATGAAATGAGGAGGCTCGATAAGAATGTAGCTAGAGAATAAATTTTAACTGTTTTAAAACCTTCATAACTTTTTTGTTTTCAAAATTGTTGGATGATATAAGAATATAATTTGTATTTTAGTACAAAATATGACAGCGATATCGGGCATTAGGATATAACGTCATCATATTAAAAACCATAAATAATAATTTATTAATCAGAAAGAGGCCAAATGTTTAAGCTTAACATATTTATATTTTGATAGCTATATGTCGATACATTGGATTTTATATTTATTAATTTCATTACATTTTCCATTTATGTTTTTTTTCCACTTATTGTGTTTTACTGTGTGTGCTTATAATTTGTACACCAGACCTTTATTTATGATCCCGGATTTGGCCTCTTAAATTACCGCTGTTATCGTGTAATAAAAGTTAATTACATCATAATTCGTGAAAATACTGAATAACGTCGTATACTTTTGCACTAATCGATTACGAGCCCGTACTTAAAGAGCTTTGACATGTTATGGCATCACTCAACACCAATTATGAATAGAATGTTTTCGTTTAAACATTCATGAGAATAACTTATTGTATAAGAAACCTAGTTACATATAAGTGTAATAAATGTAACGTAAAACGATTAGTGTAACGAGGTACATGAGATAATTTAACTCAACGTGATGCGATGAGGTATGTATGTGCCAAAACATAAACTATTGACAATTTTAACATAAATATTTCGTCACAGGATTCTTATGCGTATAAATCAAAGTATCTTTTTGTATAAAGTATCCGCGTGTGGATGGTATTCAAAATTTAATTGAGTTATATATTTTTTTAATATTGGTACAGATGGGGAGTAAGAAAAGTCGGAAAGCAGAGTAACATCATTAATAGAGAATCGTAAAGGGAGATGAGGGATGTCTATATTCATTTTATTTTAAGCATACATATTATGTTACTGTGTCCAAATATAATCAATAATAAGTATGCTTAACTCACTTGTTCCTTATCATTGGAGCTGAGAAATTGTCGTAATATCGGTAAGTGGTAAATGTTAGTCGTTAAGATTTGTGAAATGTTAAGTGAGATGATAAGATGATGAGAGGATAAGTGAGATCCATCATAATTAAAAACGCTCCTATGAATCTTGTAACGAAATTATAAAATATTTATTATGATAACGTGAAATATATTGCGAGAAATTTAAATATTTCTTAAAAATTGTGACTGAGAAATTTTGGAACCTTATTATCTAGCATAACTATCTCGTCTGAAATCTGGCTGTTATTTTGTGATTCGTTTTTTAAATAATATTTTATTGTAAGTATGTCTTCTAGCAAGCGCACCTTAAAAGTTACATGTAATCGAGATTTAATGCAAGGATAGAAGTTATTTGATTTTTACAAAAATAAAAAATTAAAAGAATGAATTTTCTAAAAAAATATCATTGTCCATTTATAAAAAGTACTTAGAACATTCAAATTAAATTTCCAAAAAATATAAATATACAAGGAAATTCTGACACATTTATTTATTTATACTTTTGAAACACCTTAAACTAAGGGTTACAAGGCAAGCTAATGGCATTTTCTGCCAGTCAACCCTGGGCGATGGCGATAATTTGTGGTAGGTATTTAAATAGTAAATATTAAATAACTAAATTGATCATACACTATAAATTATAGGTAGATTACAAAGAAGTTTGACTTTCTTTATTTTTTTTGAATCTTGACAAAATGCGTGCTATACTATTTGTAGTAGGAATAGCATTATGGTCAAAGAGATTAAATTGAGTACTTGAGTACCTTTAATCGTGGTAGCTAACAAATTAATCTGGTTTCCAAAAACTCTGAATGTCAAGATCTAAAATTGCTTAAATGTAATGACAAAAACGACGTGACATGATAAATGAGACCTGACGA
>MOOZ01001241.1:183882-195040 GCA_002930495.1 Cecropterus lyciades
TATGACAATGTCAGCAACAAAGTCACTGTGTCACAAATACGTATACGTGTGTTTCTGTGTGTCAAATGCATGGTAGTGTGTGTAATGTTTTATTTATTGATTTAATGTACTTTATAGTCATTATTATTGAAAAATATTAGCGTTCTGCACTTGTCCTATATAAAAACTATAGGTGTGCCAAATTTCATACTCCTCCGTCCGCTCGTCCGTCCGTTTTAAACTCTGATTAACGTTGTATCTTTTCAAAGTAACAATTGAATAAATTTAATTTCTCATACAGAATGTACAATATACGAATAATCTAAATGAGATAAATGTGTACGTAAGAACTGGATAGTAATAGTTAATAAGGCCTTTACAAACGAGGGAGCATTATGTCAAACCGCTTGCGGCTCTAGCTGGGGTTATTTAATCAAATGCTCAGGGTGCGCCAATCACGGGCACAGGTGTGTAGACCGGTAATTACTCTGCCGTGGCCTGTTGAATGGTGCGTATGCTTCTTATTCACAAATAAAGTAGAACTACTTTTTCTAGGTATGTAACGGGTATATTTATTACTTGGTCGTAGGATAGGGTTGAATCCTGAAGGCACTGCGGTCAGCGTTGATATATGTAGCCAATTAGCTTACAGCTTTTAGACATGATTTAATAGGCACCATTCAGGCAAACGTTCTACGCCTTACTGCTAGGCTTCGGTTTCGACCTATAACCGCTGTACCACAACACATTCACTTGGTGCTGTAAGCGTCAGCGTTCAGCGAATGTTGTCAAATATTGCTACAATTTTCAGCAAAATTTTGTCAGCTAAAAGAACAGCCTAAAACATTTATGTTTAAAACTCAATCCTGACGCTTACAGTCTCAAAAAAAAACGTCAGAATTGAATGTTTCGTGGCCCTCGGGTTAACTGCCGCTCTCGTGGCGTATCGGGACCGAGCGGCGACTATTGGACCAATTAAAGTGAGTTTTCAGAAGAATAAACAACAACAAAATACGTGTGTGTACATAAGATCCAGTACACTACGGAAATTATTCTTAATGCATGAGTTGATTATATTACACCATGCAACCATACATTTTTAATATTATTTTCTAATAAACTTATTTTACAGTACCGTGTGTAATGACAAATACATTTTTTTAAATAAAAACGAAGAAAAAACAACTTTTTGGTAAGTCAATCGTTGGAATAAAGTCTAGTAGGTTTTGATTTCAATGTAAATTTCAATATTCGCGACATGTCGAGTGATTCAAGTTCGATCGGTGTGGTGTTGGATGTGGGCTCTTTGGACACTAAAGCCGGATTTGCTGGGGAATCGTTCCCGAGGTGCATCGTTCCGACGACCGTGGGACGGTAAATTAAACTGTTAGCTCTTCTAAGCCACTTTGGCTTAGTTTCGAAACGCGGTATCCCTATTGCTTTGAGTGTTTACAATAATTCGTTTACATGTACGTGTGGAAATAAATGGACACACAACCTATCATTCAAAATTTAAACATACTAAGCAAAGCCGAAAATTAAGATAAGAATCCTACGCATGATTGGTCAAATCCTGAGCCTATTGACTTACTCGTATTTAGGTGGTGATCAACTTAGTCCTCGGGAGTAGCAACGCATGTGTAATCTACTTAATAATGAAGTTCTGTTCTATATAAAGTTGTTTTAGATGTCCATGGGTAGCAGTAACCACTTACCATCAGTCGGACTGCATGCTCGTTTCCCATTCAATCTGATAAAAAAAGATTGAGCAATTTAGGACATCTCATACCACTATACGTAACTTTCTTGTCTTCGAATACTGTTGCTAAGAGACAAACTGTGTGGTAGTAATATCCCTACGGTCAAACTAAATTCGGTTCAGTTCTATTAACATGTACCTCTTGTTACATAACCAAAATAACCAGTTTTAATATGAAGTTACGTAAAACGACGTAGAAACCTATTTTAGTAAGGATATCTTGTAGATATAATAAACATATTCTAAAACTAATATGTATAAGAACAATGTTTCTTTATACACGCATATAAACTTTGAAGTCAAAACAAATTAGAATTTACAGAATAGTATTTCACACACAAAACAATTTTAACACGACCGAGCATTTAGATTTATCGTTAAAAATACGGATTGGTGGACTACAAAAGCCGAGATGTTCGCAAAAGGTAGCGTTATCCACCCGAAACAAACAAAAAAAAACATTACTAATCCCGACCATTATCGGGTAAAATTCTAGAGCAAAAAGTAGTGTTCTAGTGTGACAGTAATTTGTCCCGTTTCAATGTAGTGTTTTCGTTGAAATGTCACGCTCTGTCATCGTGAATAACGCAGAACGTCCTCTTATGTAACATTTTTATGAAATATATAAAAAAAAACAAGAGATTGAATTAATAAATAGAACTCACTATAATCTTCATTCGTAATATTTATGTTTGAAATGATGGATGTCTTACAACTAATTTCATACTGCCACTTGATTCAGTGGTCGGCAACCTGCCTGCCGAGTACTTTCCTAAAAGCATTTTTTTCACAGCCAAATTCGAAAGACTACTTTCGAATGCGGTCCTCCATTACATCAGTTTCTATATGACCTGTGTCGTTAAAGGGTTGAAAATCGCCGATTTCATGGAATAAATTAAAATTTGGAATATTTTTACCTGACTGCGTCAGTATGTATTATATTGTTCGTTTGTATGTATTTCCATTCCTTTGGTACGCGTTACAGCCCAAACGGCTTGACGGATTGTGACGTGTGACATATCATTAGAATTGTCTCAATTTGCAGAATGGCATAGACTATGTAATTGTAAAAATGTTGCCTGTAGGGGAAAAAGGGAGAAGGAACGACTATTTTAGTTTTAACTTTTATAACAAAAAACTCGAGCTGATGATGATAGAGAAGTTAAGCAAAACTTAGACTTGTTACCTCGATAAGTACCATCTTTTTTAATACGCGGGTCAAATAAAATCATGTTTAAAAAATATTACTGAAAGCTGATAGTATTTTTAAAATGACATCGCAGGGGAACTTAAGCATTTCTTTATTTATATAGCTTCCGTCGTCGTGGGTTAGTAGATGGATTTCCAGATGTTTACTTCGGCAAAGAAGCGATACGAAACCGGGGGTTTTCAAACCTCATCTGGCCAGTCCAAAATGGAATGATCGACAACTGGGAAGAGATGGAGAAATTCTGGCACCACATATTCTACAAAGAACTTCATGTGGCTCCTGAACAAGCTCAAATATTACACGCGGTCCATCCTCTTACTCCTAGAAGGCATAAGTAAGCGCAACTTGTTACAATAAATAATATCCACAAGGCCACAGCAGGTCATAACTATAGAAGGGATCTGATTTTGACTAAAAGTGACATAGTGCAGTGGTAAAAGTGGTGGTGCCTTTGAGATTCAACTATGGAGGCACCAGAGTCACATCTTGGTATGCTTTAATAAAGCAATGTTGACCTGCTATGTTCCAGTTTGAAGATGTTATGGTAAGAGTTTCAACTTAGTCATTAGGGATGGCAACACATATGTAGTCAACCTCAGGTAGGATTCCAAATATATCTGGGAATGATAAGTGTCCATCGGTGGCAGTGGTCGCTTACCATCGGATTGTATGTACCTATGCTCGTTTGCTACTTCTACGAGTATGTATATACACTATGTTTTACTATTAATATAATCACGACTAGTAATACGAGTAACTTAATCACCTTTTTACAAACGTAGATGTACATTTCTGATATACACTCCAACTCCATAAAACAATAAATGTGTTTGAATCTTTTATTCCACATCAATACCTGCCTGTCAGTGCGCCCTTGTTTCAGAGAACGGATGGCGGAAATTTTATTTGAATCTTTCATGATACGTGATCTTTATTTAGCTACGTCATCCGCACTCTGCCTGCACGCCAGCGGCAGAACGTCTGGCGTTGTTTGGGAAAACGGCTTTTCTTGTTGCTACTCGTCACCAGTGTTCGAAGGATTTCCACTGAAACATGCAACTGTGTGTTCGAAGTTTAATGGACAAGCTTTGTCAGATCGCCTTTATATGTTGCTAAAGAATAAAGGATATTCATTTACCACGCCAGCGTATAGAGAGATACTAGATCGGATAAAGGTTTGTGCAAACTCAGTCAGTATTATAGTTTCAATTGGGTTATTACAGGTAGTAAAAAGATATGTTTACTCTCTGATAATAGGAGGTACCTTACCATTACCCTTGGATAATGACTTATGACGTAGCTAGTATAACTTAATATAAATATTTATAATTTTTATAACATGAGAAAAGAGATAATTTAACTCAATATTTGTATTATTCTCGTTTATTAAGACCTTTACAATCCTATCTATTGATTAGACAAAATGAATCATTTGAGTCTAAACCCCTGGGACTTATCAGTAATATTTGAAGAGGCCCATCATCCACGCCCTGATTCCATCAACAATTTAATTCCAAAATACTAAATTATTTTAATGTCGTCAAAACTATACATATATGAAATGAAATGAAATGTCTTTATTTTGCATATTCCTACGGGGGCACTTACAAATTGTCATTTACAATATTTTTTCTTACACTACCACCGGATCGGAATATGACCTCAACTGAGAAGATCCAGCAAAAAACTCAGCGGGTTTGTCTTTTTTCTTTGAAATACTTTTTTTTAACTATCTTGTTTGTTACATGGGCAATAAAAGCTAGCTCCAGTATGTTGCCTTACATTTGACTAAACAGAGACTTGTTTGGCAAGATACGCTACACTTTGACAATTAACCATTGAAATATATATTATTGATCAGTCCCAAGCTGCCTTGCCTTCTATGTATTCAGAAATTTTATAATATGCTTTGCGGCAAAGTTTGGTCTTAATCAATGCTTTGAATTTACTTATTGACAAGTTTCTGATTTCCATAGGAAGTTTATTATAAAAGCGTATACACTGACCCATAAAAGAATTGTTGACTTTGTGAAGATATACCAACTTTGATACCGATACGATTAAGTAAACTTTAATAAATTGCGTGGGAGCATAAATTCGCACCAATTTATACAGAATACTTATTTGAAACGGGCTTAATATATATTGTATTTAAATACAGGCAAAATTATGTTACGTGACGAAAGATTACGACGAAGAGATAGCAGCGTACGCCGCCGCCGGGGAAACCCATGTTCGCTATGACTTACCTGACGGTCAGCATGTGTTACTCGGCCAGGAAAGGTTTATGTGTCCTGAAGTCCTTTTTCGACCGACGCTGCAAGGGAATCAACCAAGCATCGTAGATGACATATGCAGTAGCATCAGCAAATGTGATATCGATTATAAAGCACTTTTCTATAATAATGTTGTGATATCTGGGGGTTCAAGCATGTTCACAGGACTCCCTGAGCGCCTCGGGGTTGAGTTGACCAAACGTGTTATAGATTTACCTGGCATTAAGGCCGAAGTGGATGCTCTATCTTCAAGAAGCACATCTGTCTGGGCAGGCGGGTCCATCATGGCTTCTTTGTCAACTATTAATGCATTCTGGATGACTAGAGCACAATATGAAGATGTCGGTTCAGACAGCGTCAATCATAAATTTTATTAAACTATACTAACATTAATACAAACTAAAAGAGTAATATTATCTGTATGGTTAGAAATAAATGTTACGAGTTAATAAAAAAAAAAAAAACTTTTTATTATTTATCAACACTCAATCAACAATCAGTGAAAATATAAATATGAATGTGTTTCTTATTTATATTTTCATTGCTAATTTAATATATATATATATAAATATATATATAATGGATTTTCAGCGTTTGATTAGAACATTGGTAGCAATAGAACATTAGTAGCGAAATACATTAAGAAGAGGATTCGTTTTCTTATTAGGGAACAAAGAAATAAGTCTCACGGAGAGAACAGTTGGAGCAGCTTTTCTGTGGGATCTTCTAATTACCTTTCACCGCTAAACCCGTCCTTTATTGCGTATGCTGGGTAAACTCGGGATCACTTTGTTAACCAACTTACTAAAGGAAAGGAGGTTATCTATTCGTCACGTATATACATATATATTTTTTTTTATGTTCAGGCTTTACTCCGCAATGAGGTTACCGATCAACACGGTTCGAAGGTCCTTCGATGCGGTTAGTTTCACAGGGGGTCCATAAAATGGAAATTAAAAAAAAATTGGCAGTTTTCCCGGAAAATCGGAAAAAACACGATTTCTTATAATCCTGATTAACTCAAGTGTTTCTGGATCTATTTCAATTTTTTTTCTTTCATTTGATGGGAAATTTCAGTACAGAACTTTCTTTCTTGGAAATAAGTGAGGAAACCACCATCACTCCCCCTGTTTTTAGATATTTTCCAAGAACATCAAAAGCTTAAATATTATCACACCTAATATAGACGCATAGTGTTAATCTAATACGATCTAAAAGAAGAATAAACATAAGGTTACATTTAGGATTATTAGGTTTCACAAATTTTTATAATGCCTTATAAAAACAGTTACCGCTGTTTGCTGTAATTTGGGTTGAAGGCAGTGGTAAAAAGTCACACTTACACGAGGTATTCCAACTTAGCCTTTGGATACAGTACGTATTTTGTCTACTTAGAATTTTAATTTTATTGATCCATAGACGTTGATATTGTCATTAATGTCGTTACGTGAATTGCTTTCTCGTTTTACTTGATTAATTTAATAAAATGAGTGAATACCTTCTTCAGTTATACCTTCAATCTGCATTTAACCTTAATATTGTCAGAACAATGTAAACACTGCTGATTACTTAAAAGTTAGGTAACTTGTGTTATGAAATTCAACTACAAAAGTTTGAAGCGGTTATAACTTGACGATGCAGGGTTTAACTTACTTTGAGGATAAATATATTATAAACTAAATTATTCGTTTGTTGCTGTATTTTGTGATAAACTTAAACTAAAACTGGGTTGGAACACGAAGAATAGCTACTTCGTATTAAGAAACTCTACTCTATATCTAGTTACCATTGCAGTTTAAGAATTTTGCAAGGCATATATTGCATACTCAGATTTCAGGAGTTTATAAGTTACTCGAGGACTTTGACCTATCAAAGAGTAAAGAGTAGCCACCAAAACTACAATATATGTACATGTCCTTGAGTTCATCTATCATTTTGAGTTTATTGTATGTTGGGGCACGACTGTTTAAATATGTGAATTATTAGCTGAGTACCCGCGTTTCGCTTCGTGACAAAAAATAGGTTTTACTCGCTAATCGTTGGAAGTACATGAAAAGTGATAAGGACCTTCCGGATAGAAAATGTCATGTTAACCTCGTATAAAGCCATTTAAAGTTCTTTAACATAAATTTAAAAAACATCAGACTTGTTATGTTTTAACTTAAATGAAGCGATATATAGATGCAATTTTATCACATGGCGTAAAATAGGTCAAACTAATCAAATAGTTCCGTAACTCTCATTTTCATGTCCAATTTTACGGGGCTTTGATTATTGAACGTCATTTCACGTAATGGTCGCTTTCCTGTCGTATCAAGAACACCTCAAATATTTTTTATTACGTTCGGATCTATGGCTGACTTAATTCCGAGAATTATTTCAATAAATGTCTCAATTTGGAAAATCAGTTGCATATTAACAAATATAGCGTAATGTTAACAGTAGTATACATTTTGGCTTCTCATTTTAGGTTCAGGCAAGCTGCTATTTGCAAAATATAAAGGCCAACTTGTCATTGCTGCGCTAATTTGTTCACTGTTCTCAATAAATCTACTAATATTATTGTGTTATTTTCTCAAATCCACCAAAAAAGACATTTTGAATTCGTAATAATGCTTATGATATGCTATCATAAGCACCATACAATATGTATGAAAGCAAACAGTAAATACACTAAAATGGTTATAATATTTTTAGTTTTGATTAACGTTACGTAATCATTTACTACATTTTCTAAAGAAAACAATACGATTTTCAAGGCTTCAAGTCTCTATAAATTAAGATAAGTAAAGCTAGTCTCCGGTACAGGCTCTTTCAGGAGCTTTTAATTTTTAAATAAATTTAATACACACCAACAAAAAATATTGAGTTAAATTATTAATTTTCTTATTAAAATTGACTGTTATAGAATTAATAATGTCTGTTACTAATGATGCTCCTAACGCTTTATATACCATTTAAATAATTACATAAAATATTTTTTAAACTTTTAATAGAATGGTTACATAAATATATGTAATATCGATTAAAACCCTGTAAGACATCTGGGTCTGTGCTGTCTATAATATCCTGAAAAAAAATGCAGTTTGATGATAAATAATACATTATAAATCATTTACATATAATGAGGTGTGTGTTTTATTCATTTTTATTATTTTGCACTAAAGTAGGTACCATAATATTCACGATTATTGTGAATTAGCCACTATAGAACAAAATATCAAATATTCTTTGGTTTAGTCACTTTTTAAATATCCTAAGATTCTTGTGTATATTAAAATCAGGTATGTTTTATCATCACCGGGTCAGTCATTTACAATGTATAGGTGAAAGTGAGGATGAATAATCGAATATTGTCAAAGATACCCGCGTAGCGTGTCAAAAGACAGAATTGTCGTGTACGTTACAACAACTACCCATTCCATTGACTCTGTCACATTGATAAAAGTCATGGTAGGTAAAATGTTTAGTATTGAACTCATACCAAATATATCATCTCATCATATACATCACATCAACTCGTATTTGATGTCATGTATACTCCAAAAATACACACACATCCAGGCATGTATCTAAATAAAACAATTCCAAATGTAGTTTAAACTAATTAAATGAATAAATAAAATAAAATTTAAATTTAAAAACCCCCAACACTTTAAATATATGTGAGCAAACATTTAAAATGTCAGAAATTATATCTTGAGATTAGCGAACAAATTCGTGCGAGTTACACCTATATTTTATATATAGAAATATACATATTCCCTATAAAATTGTGCTATAATGTCGCGGCGGAGAGGTGCCGCTTAACTAAGTCAGACTCCATATTCGATTGACTATCTATTTATTTACTAGATATTTAAATTTTGACCTTCAATTCCTCAACAGGGTTGAGGCAGTGTACTGCATGCCTAAGCTATAGGAGTTAGCCATTTAGTGCTAACGGATATATAATAAGATTGATAAGCAGAGACAATGATGAAAAAATTGTCCTTCAAGTCCTCAATCCTGATGATGCAGGGGTACTGCAGTCTTAAACCATAAATATTGGCCATTTGGTGTTTACGAATGTATAATAGGCATGCTAAGCAGAGACCTGAGACGTCTAATTGGACCCTCAACTCTTCAACCCTGATGATGTAGGGGTACTTCGAACCTAGACTATAAAAGTTATCCATTTGGTACTTAGGTATATGGACTAAGATTACTATTCAGAGATATAAGATGGAAATTTTGACCTTCGGCTCCTCAAACCTGATGATGCAAGCCTAATTTACTGCGAGCCTAATTTATGGGGTTGAGCTGTAGTGATTCATATTGGATGGTTTAGGTTAGGTTGGAACATAATAGATAATATAAAATCAAGCGAGCTGGGCGCGACAGCGCGCTCCGAGCGGGTGCGCTCAGTTCAATTAATACAGACGTAATCTTTATTCACCTCTATATAATTTATAAAAGTTTTGTTAGTCATGGCTTAGGACCAAAAGAATTTTTGTAGAATAGAAGTCGGTTTCTATTTTTTGTTAAAAAAAATCTTTATGATACTTACTGCTATTACCTATTTACCTATCTATATCTGCCTGCTACTCGTATTGGGCCTTTATGTATCAATTTTACCTCTGCGTCTAACTCCGAATTCTAATAATTAATGTTTGTCTTTATCATCACATCAAATGTTCCCAAATCCAAAGCCAAATCCCTAACATAGCCTGTTCAATAGGAATTTGACTCATTAGCAGTTTGTTTGTTCGCTATATTGGCTTTGTGAGCGACCATGTCTAAATCCCACACGCGGTATCGAGGCACACGCACTGTTGTAAGTTCAGGCTTTGGAGATTAACTTTTTGCACCCATTATAATATGTATCAAATAATAAAATATCCAAAAATAAACAATTAAAATAATATTAATAATTTTAATATTCACTAGAAAGGTAACAAACAAAAGTAGTTACACCAAGATTTTACATAAGAGAGCATACATTTTTCGCCAAATTGGTATGCAAATTAATACATATTATGTATATACATACATACGAAGTCAACACATTACCTTCCTTTTAGCAGTTGGGTAGGTAATAAACCAAAACACTTAGTACTGAGAAACACAAAATTTTAATGCCCTACAAAGTGGGCACGGATCTGCTAGTATATATATATATATATATATGTATATATTTTATGTGTATGATATATGTATGTATGTATGTATATTAAATAATGGGGTAGCGGTCCGGCCTTTGAGGCAAATTGCTATGCGGCTTACCCCATGGAAATGGGCATGGTAATTCTCCATAACGAATAGCTTAAATCAATATTACTTTGTATGTGGAGTTGTTTTTCTTCTCTCCTGTCAGTCGTTTCTGTGGTGTAGTGGTTATCACATCTGCCTAACACGCAGAAGGTCTCCGGTTCGATCCCGGACAGAAACACTCTTATTAAGGCCATGGTTATTATCTTTTTATTATTCCTTTAGATCTTTTTCGTATTTTCTTTTTAAGTACGTATATTTAACACAAATATTTTATATCATACTAGCTGAGCCCGGGGTTTTACCCGCGCTTAAAAGAAATGTAACGTGACATACATTAACCGAAATTTTATACCTTTAATAATTTTATTTTATTCTTTTTAAATACAGTCATGTTTCCCGCACCCGTGCATTTTTCCGCGATAAAAAGTAGCCTCTGTCATTTTCTGACCCTTAAGCGACTACCACTGTGGTAGTCGCGCAAAATATCTTTCCGAGCTATGTTATAAACAGAAACATAACTATCCCAAGGAATTTAATTTAATTACATATTTATAGCCTTATCTACAAACACCTAGACCCCGAACAGAAATCTAAATTTATCAGTCAGATATGTCTGGCCGGAGATTGAGCCTGGAACCCGTTGCATGTCAGACCGGTATTTTGACCGCTCCGCCATGTGGC
>MOOZ01001241.1:199221-217782 GCA_002930495.1 Cecropterus lyciades
GGTTTTTTTTTTTACGAAGAAACCTAAGTATTTTTGAAAAATAAAAGTAGCCTAAGTTACGCCTTATGATATCAGCTATCCAACAGTGAAAGTCCCGTCAAAATCGGTNNNAGACAGACAAAAATTTTAGTAATTGCTGTTTTGTTATCAGTATCGTATACACTTCGATATGCATTTGGTAAAAAACTGTTATTTTGATATTACAAACAGACACTGCAATTTTATTTCTATGTATAGATGATAGAAGGTATCGTATAAATACTGACATTAATATTTATATGATACTTACGTCACTGAATTGTTTTGGCTTCCCGGAACCCCTCCCCTAACACTTGAACTTTATGCTATGGTGTTAAAGTTCAAATTGACATTTAAGTATTATTACGAATCTTTTATATTAGAATATAGAAAAGTGTTGTTCATAGAAATCTGAAACTTAGAGGGTATGTTTTTTGTATGACGTATGCATGCGATTGGATTTTTTCACCCCACGGGGCCAAAGTTTGTATGGGACAACGTGATTTTATGATCCAATTTACTTCAAATTTTGCATAAGCATTCTTTAACATATTGATGGAAGACATGCATGTTATTTTAGTGTAACTCATCACTCATGATTAAATGGGGTAGAAATATAATTTGATATCAATTCTCCTCAGTGCTTTTAATTTATATTTATATAATTTATATTATATATAACATTTCTTTTTGACACATGTTAAAAACTCAAATATGTGTCATAATAAAATTAATATATTGTATTTTTACGGATTTCGAAGCCCTACAAAGATCTTTACTAGATATTTGGAATAAGAATCGCCAAATGGAATTAGTTACTGTATTGTTAGCAGGTAATTTCTAGCAAACTTTCCCAGTAGTGCCCAGAGGAACGCGAGCGGACGAAGTTAAAGCGTGCGTGAAGCGGTATCATTTGTGGTCTTCAGTGACAAAAGTGAGCCTTACCAAAAATATGAGTCCATCTTAAGAGAGACGTTACTGCCGGTAAGATTTTAAACCTGTTACTTAAAATAGGAGATGGTGATTTCCCGGAACGGATAATAACATTATTCCCCTTGCAGAGTTAGGCACAATTGTTTCCACTGTAGAAGAGCTTATAGCTAAAATTGACTCAAACAATAATATTAAATAATATTCACAATAAACCTAGAAAATGGTTATGCCAGTGCTATCCTAATACCTAAAAACGAATAAACCTCAATCATAAGCGAATAAAAATTTGAACTTTTGAGATCATTCGAAGACGTCGAATATTAATATACATAAATCCGTCGACTCAGTGATAAACACCAGTGATGCCATTCATTATTTGGTCGAGTTTCTGAATACACTGAAGCCTCCCGGTCTCCCGGTGACATAACATAGGTTGTATCGCGATAACGTAATTGCCACGTGACCTCCTGCTCCTACTAATTGTTTGATTCACTGAAGCTTACAAAAGTATTAGTGAAAATGCTTCTTATTATATTCTTATTATATCCGGGATCCCCCGTACAATTTTTAATACTTACTAGTATCAAGATAATTTTTCCAGAGTAGCTTCATTTCGTTGAGATGCCCAACTTCTTTCCCGACAAATATTCTCGATTGTGGTAGCTAAAGAAGGTAGCGGGGCAAAATATGTTTATATGACAAAACTCAATATGTATGGTTTTATCAAACATTTCCCTTTTTGCTACATGTATCTATGACGAGGACGTGAATAAAGGTTACTAACCAGCAGATTTTTTTCTGTTGGTTACATAATATTTTTAAAATGTAACGGCCTCATTGTCCTACAAATCACGCGGTACGTTGTCCCAGTCCTACGCTCAGAAATTGTTAATACTACAAGACCATAAACATGACATGATAGATTACTGTGCTTTTCGTGCAATATAAACAATGTCCTACAAAAAAACTGGTACGTATCAATAGTCCGACAAGAATTTTCACTTTCTTCTTCCTATTTGTAGTATAACATTATTAAAATTTGATAACATATTTTTTGACATTAAAATAAATTTATTTTCTTTCCTTTCGATTGATTGATCGAATTTAATTTTATTTTAAAAACATGTAATTATTTGTTCTAAAATCGTCATTTTTTTAATAGACAGGGTTTTGTTTTCATCGCATTCAAACATTTTTCGTCATCATGGATACGTTAAATATTCTAGTAATTATGGAGTATGACTACCGTCGTGGCAACAAAGCCGCACAAGCGGAACGCAACATCAACGACGTTTACGGAGTGAACACTACAAACGAACGCACCACCCGTTATTGGTTTGCCCGCTTCCGTTCTGGAAATTTTTACCTGAAAAATGAACTCCGTGGTCGTCCGAAAACTTTGATCGACAATGACGAATTAAAGGTGATTGTGGAAGTTGATGATACTCAATGTACGGCTGAATTAGCAGCAGCTTTCGCCGGTAGCGTAGAAACAATATTGGTGCATTTGCGTCAAACTGGCAAGGTAAAAAAACTTGAAAAATGGGTACCCCACGAAGTCAAAGATCGTCAGCGTGAAGTACGCGTCGAGACGTGCTTTCAGACAGGCATACAAATGAAGGAATTCTGAACCATATTGTTGGTTGTGACGAGAAATGGATCCTGCTCGACAATCGTAAGCGCTCATCAAGTTAATTAGACCCTAATTCAGCATCCAAACAATGCCCTAAACGAAAACTTACCCCTAGAAAAGTGATGGTCACTGTTTGGTGGTCTAACGCGGGTGTAATTCATCACAGCTTCTTACCAAACGGGATTATCATTACTGCAGATGAGTACTGTGAAGAACTGAACACAATGATGGAGAAGCTCGCACGTCTCCAACCAGGTTTGGTCAATCGTTTGGCTCCACTGATCGTGCATGACAACGCGCCACCTCATACTGCACAGCAGACGGTCTTCAAACTACAACAGCTGGGGTTGGAAGTTCTCCGTCATCAGCCATACTCACCAAACCTTGCGCCTATAGACTTTTTTAGAATTTGGATAACTTTTTGGCGGGGAAAAAATTAAATACCCGAGAGGCAGTACAAAATGCCTTTGAAGAATTTGTAGCCTCCCGTCCAGCTGATTTCTTCAAGAAGGGCATCAATAAGCTACCAATCTGTTGGCAAAGAGGTATAGATTGTATGCGTGATTACTTTGATTAATATAAATACAAAATATAGATAAAATACGCTTCATTTATTTCATGAAAAATGGCAATATCATAGGTAAAAAAATAGCTTTGTTAGTAATCATTTTTTATAACCTCATTATCCATGCATGTGGAAAAGGGAGGACTGTTTGATAAAACCATACACTTTGTATGACAAAGATATTTCGAAAAACTTAGATATCTTCTCTTAATATTTACCAAAAAATGCCTGGTTAGGGATAAATTTTTGAGATTCGTCAAATTAATATATTTAGTCCCTACTACCTTCTATATAGCCTAAGAGCCCGTGAACCCCAGACCTTCGTTATTTTATAAAATCTGTAAGTTTGTCAGCGTGTTGGGAGCCAACACAGGTAAGAACGATGGGCTATTATGAAATTTGGGTAACCGTGGGTTTGGCAGGTAAACGGCACTAAAGGTGTGTTAAATACCGATTTAATTTCGTCACATATTAAAGTGCGATTTTTTGGTATTACCTTCAGATAATTATTAAAAATCACGTTATTCAGACATTTATCATCGTGGCAACCCCTTGCCGGACACCCTTAATGTTCATGAAATTATAATTTTACTTACATTATAGTATAAAAGCTGATTTTTATATATTACTAGCTGACCTGGCAAACGTTGTTTTGCCATATAAATTATTAAATTACTAAAATGGCTATTAAAAATAGGGGTTGGTTTAGGGTTCTATGAATTTTTAATGCCAATTCATAGAAAAATAAAAACAAAATAATTGCCCAAAAATAAAAAAAAAATGTTAAGGGTGAACAACCCTTATCACTTAGGGGTATGAAAAATAAATAGTAGCCGATTCTCAGACCTACTTAATATGCATAAAAAATTTGGTAAAAATCGGTAAAGCGGTTTCGGGGGAGTAAGGTAACAGACATTGTGACACGAGAATTTCATATATAAGACAGGAGACCGGCTTCGTCCTCATCCCTACTACGTAATGTTTGCTGGATAAGTGGTGACACCTGGCGGGGATAACTGATCGATTGATAGTTGATCTGTAGTCGAACGGTGAGGGCGGGAGATCAAATTGAATTAAAAAAAAAAAACATAATTAAAGGAACTTGAAATTATAATATCTGGATAGGAATTAACAAATAAAAAATAGGGGTTGATCGTAGAGGGGTGAAAAATTGAGAGTATTAAGAGATTTTTTATTGTAAGTCATCAAAAAATAAAAAAAAAAAATATTGCCAAAAAATTAAAGTTTATAATTAACAAATAAAAAATAGGCGTTGATCGTAGAGGGGTGAAAAATTGAGAGTAATATGAGATTTTTTATTGTAAGTCATCAAAAAATAAAAAATAAAAAATTACTAAAAAAATTAAAGTTTTTAATTAACAAATAAAATATAAGGGTTGATTGCAGAGGGGTGAAAATTTAGGGTTGTATGTATTTTTGTATGCTGAGTCATAAAAAAATAAAAGCAAAAAATTTTGCCTAAAAAATAAAAAAAAAATAGGGGTGGACTACCCTTAACATTTAGGGGGATGAAAAATAGATGTTGGCCGATTCTCCACCCTGGCCGACAATCACGCTAAGGATCACAAAAATCGGTCGAGCCGTTTCGGAGGAGTTCAAGTTCGAACACCGAGAATTTTATATATTAGAAAGATACTTAGGTAATAAATAAAAAATGTTACCTCGTTAGACATTTTTGATAGTTCCAACCCCTTGCCAGACAAGCACGAGGAGTAGTAGGAGAAGTAGTTGTGGCAGCAGTATTATTATAGAAGTAGTAGTAGTCAATAATTCAGCGGTTCTCCAACGCGACGATACTTTGATCCAAATTGAATAGTCTCGTGTTTGTGAGCTAGTACGTTTCTACATTTTTTTTCGTTCGTGTTTAAAATAATTGATTTTATTTGCCAAAGAAATGTTGAGTTAAGTAAACATTGTTAGCCACCCCAATGGCTGTTTACAAAACCAGAGCAAAATTTGAACTAGAGGAAATATTGCTTTGTCTCATTTTCATCCTAGATGTTGGGAAAATTCACAAAGTGCAACTAATTTCAGCGCGAGGGTGTTTTTTTCGTACCATTTAATCAATTTTGATTCCTTTGTTTAGGGAGCCGCAAAGAAAACATGCAATTTTACATTTACTCTTAGTTCTGTTAAATTAAAAGAAAAAAGTTGTTGCTATACAAGTGACTAAAAAGTATTAAATTCTTGTAGATAAGTTCAAATTGGCTACTCTGAAGAATTTACATAATCCGGCTTCGTCCCAACAAAGGCAGCTGAGCGGCGACCACCGGCACTGCGCCCGCGACGGTGGCCGAGTCTGCGGCCACTACCAGCACCAGGCCTGCGATGTTGCGATCGTGCGCGGCCAACTCTACGAGCGTGTTTTAAGGGCGTGGTACGACACACGTACATTCTTTCCTCGAGTACGAAAAACAGGTGTGAGGACAAGATAGTAGATTGTAGGTCCGTTGAAGAAAGTAGTTAAAGTAGGACGTCGTTAGGATAGAGAAGGAAGTCTTCTAATTTGAATAATTCCAGCAGGTGCAGTTGTCGGTGGAGGTTATCTTACGAAGCGAAGCATTCGGATTTGGATATTAATGACAGAAGAATGAGTGAATGAATTCATCAATAGTGCCTGAGCCTCATTATTATATGAGATATAGTTTACTTTAATACTGCATTAGTTTGACTTTGTTCATCGGGACAATTTTCAGGATTTAAGGATTCCGCCAATGTCAGATTTTAGGACACTGGTAATTTTCGTATCCCAACGCTGCCACCGATATTTAACGCGGGATGGCATTAGAGGATTTTTTTAAACAACTTTATTTTAGTTACACTTTTTTATTTAATAATGGGTTACACTTATTATTTAATAATTGGTAATTTGTTTAACTCTCGGCAACCGTAACTTTCCGATGATTGCCTAAGATTAGTACAGGGGGGCCAGAGGTGTAAAGAATGCTGTCCCAGGGATATAATAGTACGATAAAAAACGAAGGTACACTACGAGTATAAATAGGCAAGCATAAGCATTTGACGATTTGCAGGATTCTTTTGGCAGGCAGCTGTCGGTGCGGTTGTGAGTTTACAATGCCGTTAATTATGAAGTTCTCGTAAATTAAAATTGGTGGTGTTTTTGTAAAATAATATATAAGTAATTGTAAATGTAAACAAGTGTTAGATTATTAAATTTTATTATTTTCAATCGTTTTTCAGTTCTGATTCCGCGATTGAAACCTTACCTGAATAATAAAACATTAAAAACATGATTTCGAGTCGACAACATATATCCGCAAAATTTAGATTGTCGAGTATTTTGCTAAATTCTTATGGTGCTAATTGCAGTCGTCATATTGGCCACCCGGAAGCTATCTTAAGTTCATTAGGGCCGACTGTGTGAGTTGGCGGTGGAGTGACAATTCCGTCCGGTCCGGAACAGTACCGCCATATTGTCTATGAACGCATCCCAGTTAGTTAGTGTCAGTGACGACACAGTGTGTAATTCAGCCTTCATGTTTTTTCCGAATTCATTTCATTTAGGTTTGAGTTACGTATTAGTTTCATGTAGTTGGAAGATTGTGTATTATGAGATATATCAACCGAGCGAAGCCGGGTTTTTAAGTAGTATTAATTTAAACAAACACGTTAATAATAAAATCAATATCACTTTGCATGTGGAGTCGTATTTTTCCGCTTCTCGCAGTTGTTTCTGTGGTGTAGCGGTTATCACGTCTGCCTAACACGCAGAAGGTCTCCGGTTCGATTCCGGACAGAAACAAGAGCGGATCAGAAACTCTTTTTGATGTCAGGTATATACTCCTTTAGATCTTTTTTGTATTATTTTTTTAATGTTATGCAACTCAAATATTTTAACAAATTAAAATGTTTGAGTTGATTAACAAAATGTATTATTGTAATAAAAATTGACTTTCAGCAACAAACCTATTTCAAAGCGTAAAACTTTACAAAATTCTGAAAATAAATTTCATCCGCTTTCTTAAGTTTTTTTTAAGTTTTAAATAATTTGCAAAGGAATTTATTTTAGGTGTTTCCTAGCATTTTTCATTGTGGCATCAGCTGGGACAATTTAACCGACTTCCCAAAGAAAGAGAGGTAATCTATTCGTCAGCTATGTTTGTTCAGGTTTTACTCCACGATGCGTTTACCGATTAACATGGTTCGAACGACATTCGATGCGGTTTATTATATAGGGGGTCCCATTTTATAGAAATTGATTTTTTTTTACAGTTTTCCCGGAAAATCGGATAAACATGATTTCTTATAATCTTGAATAACTCGAGTGTTTCTAAACCGATTTCAATTTATTTTCTTTCATTTGATGGGAAATTTCAGTATGAAACTTTCTTTCTCTGATATAGGTGTGATCGAATGGTAAACTCATCAAGTTATGGGGTGGAAACCACCATCACTCCCCGTGTTTTTTGGTAATTTAGGATAACTCAGCTTCTACCAACCCGATTCTCAAGATAATTGGAACTAACATTAGGAGCAGAAGACAAAATTATATGATGAAAAATTTGACCTTCCACTCTTTCAGGGGTACTCCCCTGTATCATCAGGATCGAAGAGTGGAAGGTCAAATTTTTCATCATACTAGCAGTAGCTAGTCTAAACCATAGAAGTTAACCATTTGGTGCTTACATATATATAATGGGAATACTAAGCAGAGACATTTGAATTTGACCTTCAACTCCTCAACCCTAATGATGCAGGGATACCTCAAACCTAAACCATAGAAGCTGACCATTTGGTGCTTACGAATATGTAATAAGATTGTTAAGCAGATACAAACCGTGAAAAGTTTGACCTTCAGCTTCTCAATCCTGATGAGGCACTGCAGGCCTAATCCATAACTGTTGGCTATTTGATGCTTTCGGTTATAGTATACGATGTTAAACAGAGACATGAGACGTGAAATTGGACCTTCAACTCTTCAACCTTGATGATGTAAGGGTACTGAATACTTAAACCGTAAGAATTGGCCATTTGGAGCTTACGTATGTTTAATAAGATTGAAGCGATTTAAGATGAAATATAAACTAAGCCAAGAACCAAAATATAAAAAATGACTTTCGACTCTTCAAATCTGATGATGCAGGGATACTTAATGCCTCAACCATATAAGATAGCCATTCGATGCTTACAGATAAAAGCAAGTAAAGTAGAAAAGCGCATTTTTATACCGTTACAGGAACTTAGTAGAATAATTAAAAATATCTTAAGGTAGTCTAGTTAATCATTGTTATTTTTCAACGCTCGAGGAATTTCGCTCAATTTGTGGAACCAATAATAATAATAACTAAATGACAACTTAAGCCGCGGCGATGACGTCGCCACATGGCGCAGGGTCTACGGGCCTCGAGGAACCCCTCCTTGCCTGGGCAATTTTCTCAGTGGGTTCCAAGATGCAGCTTTTAGACCTGCGACTTATGCTTGGCTATTCGGCAGATATATTTTTCCAGATCGTTGCAGGAATCCTATCCCTGGAGTTCACGAGGGAGTGGGCGCCCGTCGGGCGGGCGAGCGTGTAGTGGCGTGAAGCTTCGTAGATGCCGGCGCCGCGTAGGTCGAAGGATCGTATGTATAACTTATAAACCTTTAGTTTCGTTCTGGTCGGTAGCTGAAATGCCAACACCGGATGGAGCACCACCCGTGCAGTACGTGTCTGTCGGATCGCATGGTCCACCTGAAGCACTACGTGCAACATGCGGTCAATGTGACATCCCAGATACTTAACTGTAGGCTGCCAAGCTACTTCCTAGTCACAGAGACGTAGCGGCGGCGGCATGCGTTGCTTGCGGCTGTGAAAAGTATCGCGACCGTTTTCCCGACGTTAACGGACATGCGCCACTTATCCAGCCACTCCGGTAACCAACAAACGTTGCATCCTGTGAGTTGCCAGCACAACGTCATGCGAAGACGCAAAGTACGCGTTGTCGTCCGCGAACAGCGCCAGCTCCACGTCACGTTCTCACTCAGCGAGGTGATCTTCAAGAGTCGGAAGTGTAGAGTCGTTAGTGTAGTAGGCGTAGAGTAGTGGCGAAAGGCAGCATGCCCAATACGCACGGCATACCAGCAAGTATTGGGTATATTGGGGTATTTGTGACTTAGTACTTGTAGTTGTAGCAGCAGTAGTAGTGGAAGCAGTATTATTATATAAGTAGTAGTAGTGCTAGTAGTGCTCATTATTTTAGCGTTTCTCCAAGGCGAAGATGCTTTGATCCAAATTGGATAGTGTTGTGTTTGTATGCTAACATGTATCCATTTGCAAACCCAAAAAAAGATTTGAACGAGAGACAAATATTTTTTACCACGTTCGTATCCTGAATGCTGGGAAAACTCGCTATATTCAATTCGAGTTCAGCACGAGGGTGTTTGTTTTTTCGTACCATTTAACAATTTTGATTCCTTTGTTTAGGAAGGCACAGATGGGAACATGCGGTTTTAAATTTACTATTGGGTCGTTGACAGGATTAAATGTTTTATTTATTAAAATCTGTCCCGAGGGTATTTCCGTGCGGTATCAGTAATTTGAATACAGGTGCTCTTAATGTGTTTTTAGTAAATACTACTCTTTATCCTCTATTGCGTGAAATTTTGTACCCTTTTGGCACTCATCTGTATGGAAATTATGTGACATTCGTGTATATGGGCATACAATCGTTGCTATTCTTAAGATTTCAACTAGAACTTACGTCCTCTGACTGGAAACTACGATTATATTTTTACTGTATTATCGACGCGCCGTGGTAAAGCGGTCACCATGCCGGGCATCCGGTCAGATATATCTGAAATATAAATTTAGGTTTCTGTCTGGGGTCTACGTGTTTTAACATAGATGCGTCAACTGAAATCAGCAGGTACATGCGCTACTTAGGGCTGACGTTGGATAGCCGCTGGCGTTTCGGACCAAAGGAGGAAGTCCGCTGACTCTACGCAGGCGTTGTGTGCTCTATCACGCTCTACGGTGCGCCTGTATGGTCTGACAGATTATCAAGCAGCAGGTGCCGCGCGGCTAAATTGAATTCCGCGCAGCGTTTCATCGCAATTACTGTCGTACGAGGTTATGGTACCATTTCGTACTAGGCGCTCACAGTCCTGGCGCGATAGCGCCTTAGACATACTGGCGGATATGACCGCAAAGATCTTCTTTAAGATCCACGGTCTCCGCCAGGGGATCCAACCTCGAGAAGAAGACAGAAAGACGATCGAAGTGCTTTGGTATAAAGCCAGCTGGCGTGTCCTATGACGCTGGCGCGAACGGTTTCTTGAACTACGCCAACGTGTGGTCAGTCAGTGCGATCCTGCCCAGCGAAACTCAGAAGAGTTTCGCTACAAAGGAAGAATCGCGTTACCTACCGGCTACTTCGGTATGTATCTGCACAGGATAAACAGGAAGGCCTCAGCGCGGTGCCACCATTGTGGACACGCTCGGAATTCCGCGCAGCACGCGCACGCTTGAGGACTGCCCAGCGCGGCGGCCTGAGCGGCGAATCCTTCAGAAACATATCGGGCCGAACCAGTAATTTGAATGTGTCTCTCTGATGGCAGTGAATGCAGCGATGGTCCGTTTTGACGAAACGTGGTCGATTTTTACGACCGCATTGTGCATGCAAAAGAGGACACTGAACGTCAATCCTATGCGAAGGAAGAGACGCGGAGGTCGCAGATAACGACTCCCTGGCGCGGTGTCCCTGTAGTTTCGAGACCAGAATAGGGCTACGATATTCCCTACCTATCGTAAAAGGTGACTAAAATGGTGCGTCCGAGGTTGCAGGAGGCAGGAGTGGGAGTTCGAACCGCCCAGCCAAGCGACACCGGGAAGAACGGCGGCATTTGTAATTGCATGTCGTCGTAAATATCTGAAGGCACGGTGAGCGTAAATGTTCACCGGGAAAGAGCCTCAAAAGGGCATTGTGCTTGGTGGCCATTCTCCACGCAGTGCTGTGACGGCCACCGCGGGATTTTAGTGCGATAAAAATCCCACATAACCCGGCGTAGTTCCCACGGTATCGGGTACCTTTTGAAAGTTTCTCCCTCGTGACAAAAAAAAAGTGTATATAAGTCTGTAATCGTAGGAAGCGTTAGAGCCGTATTTTTACATAACATATTGGCAATGGATGCTTTCATCAGAGGCATCAATTGCATGTCATTGTGGTAATTTATTCTACCATTTAGTTTATCTTGCACTTCCATGTATCGTGTCAGTATCACTTAAAAAGTAAGATATATTTGCCGTTGTCGAGCTGTTGGTACCGGTGTCGTACCGTGTCGTGTCGTCCCAGTGAAAAGCGCCCAATGGTATAATCTATTCTTCTCTACCTAACATTATTTATAAAAGACAAAGTCACATAGTGACAAGAATAATTTACTAACGATCGATACTACCTAGTACCGTTCGTTAGTAAATTATTTATTAAAATAGTTACTCGGACGAACTGGGTTTGAGAATATTATTTATTGTCACCGGCTCACAGCCTTGGAGACTCTGTGAAAATTTAATGCCGCTCATAAATTCATTAGGACAACCTATTTGTCTCGGCCAACTTGCAATTTAACGACGATATTTGAGTTAATACATCAATTACAGTGGGCATTATGTCGTAAATAATATCCAGGTATGGGTGAAATAAAAAGTAATTCACTGGCAAATGTCTTAGAGGTATTATACTTATACATATTTATATATGATTCTGAATAAAAACCATTTTTTACAAGATTGTAGTGTACAAACACGCAGTCCACCTGGTGAATGGTAAGTGATCACCGGATCCATCCCATGTATCTAACCAACTCAAAAAGAACAGCGATTCTACCTGAAGCCAAATACGGACACGTTGCCACTCTCGGTCATGTCACATGTAACAAATAGTTATCTTTTTCTTCACGCTAGAAATAGGTGTGGCTGAAGTACAACCAGGTAGTTGTTGAAACAGGTTTCACCACATTTCGTCCATAAATATATTTTCAAAACGCCGAATATGAATATATTTCCAATTTTTTTATGAATTATTTGAAATCCACTATTTTGGATAACGATTTTCATTAAATCAAGTTGCATAGGCCAATCTTGCAAAAATCTTAACCGAAATAGCTTGGTTCGCACGTGAAATTACTGAAGTTTTAGCAAGGATCCCTTATTTTTTTCTAGTAATAAATTATGCCCATTATGCTTTGAAATAATGTAGAATTCTAATGGTGAAAGAATTTTTAAAATCGTTTCGGTAGTTTTTGAGTTTATTAATTACAAACATACAAAATACCATGAATCCAAAAATACAAAGTTTTCCTCTTTATGATATTAGTATAGATATAGATACATCGTTTCAACTGTAGACTCATATTAACGTAATTTAACTACGTTTTTGACGATTATTAACTACGTGTCCTGAGAGGTTTTACAATCCAGTAATTTTGTTAAAAACAGCAAGAGAGAACAATGTTTTTCCGAATTCGATTCGACATAAGTTGAGTATGACTTGGGTAAGAAGAGTTGCATACTATTGTGTCGTACGCGATGGTACTATAGCCACATTTTCCAACTTAAACCTTAAGGGAAGTTACAACCAACTTAGGTCTCAGTGCTTGACCTCAGGTAGGACTGTAATTCTATGTAAGATAGATTATTCATGTCACTCACAGGCTTGTTAGCAACTTAAATGTTAAAATAGTGCTGTTACATAAAATTACATCATACATGTTATGTATCGATGCAGGAAAGCGAACTTGTCATATCTCGAAAAAATATGAATTTAAGTACATTATATACATAAAATCAATAACATTAATCTTATAAATTAAATATGATACTTTTTTTGTCTAAAATTCAATGTTTTGAAACATAAGCTACTGGTAGATTACTGATACATAAATTTCGAACCAAAGTCGATCTGTGTTAAATATAGTCGTCATCGAGACGTTGTTATCCTGGTTACCCACAATTTGTACCTTTTGTCGCATTCAAGGCAAATGGCATTTAATTATAAATACGAATGAAGATATCTGAAACGATAATTTTATTTTGTAATCGAAAATTGATCAAATATTATTACTATGATTTTTTTTTCTTATCTATCCTAAAAAACTGGATAAAGAATATGTTGTAGATGTTACGAAAATTAGTGCGAAAAAGATACGGTTGACAGTTTTTGAGATATTAAGCAGTTTTTTTAAAATCCGACAATAATTTTATCAAATTTCATAATTTATTCTATTCGCATTCGGATTCGACATTCCGTAAAACTTTCAAATGATCCAGCATATAACACAAAAACACATATAATAATTACGCTCGTATCTTGGTTTAGAAGGCAATGAGGCAATGAGAATATATACAAAACACGAACCTTGGGACGACACCTCTGCTACATTCCTAATGTTCTGCAATATCCCGCAATATTGACAAAGAAACTCTTGCACGTTGTCGATATGTTTCGTGTTACGCAACTAATCCCCTAGTGTACCTTTACATCGCGTCCTATACAATATTTCTATCCCTAATTTATGGCTTCAAAATATACAGGTTTTGGAGATTTTCAATACTTGTATTGTATAGAAAGTTTTGATGAATCAGTCAGTAGTAAAATCAGAATTATTAAAATAAAATGTCTCATAAAATCCTTGACATAATTTTCTCAAAATGTTCACAGGCCTTTAGAATTATAATATAATATACATACAAAATTTCATATATTCATGTTAAGATATAACAAAGAGTTGATAGGGTGCAAAACACGCTGAAACATTTCACGTAGATATACACATTAGTACATTGCCAGAATGAATTTGACAAAGCACTACCGTGCTATTTGATATGATGAAGTTATGGAAAAATGACATAACTGTTACACTGAGAATGCAGTGTCGATTTACACTGTAAAAGCAATCTGGGGTCTACGTGATAAACGGTGATAGACGTTCCCGTGCTAATGGGCTCTTTTATTCTCGCGCACATCTGCCCGCAGAGGTAATTTTTTATTAGATTCATTTTCACGATGACGTTTCACATTGAAATCCGACGTTGATTGCTATTTAAAAATATAATGTGGAGGTACGAAATGGATGTTCATATAGCAGAATAATTTAATTTTAAGTTGAGAAAATTGCAGTCGCTTGCACAGCATAACTTTGCGAATTGAATTGAATGCCCCGATTGAGAAGTTCCTTAATTAAAATGCTGCCTGTTTTTAGTACTAAACATAACATTGAGTTAGAATTTACCCTTTAACTATATATTAATCATATATTATAATCCACATGATATATCCACCTGATAAAACCACTAACGCCTAAGTGTACCTGATCGTCCACTGCCACCCATAGACATGTGTTGATAAACCACAGACAAGATCAAAATCTTATCAGAAGTTGGCTACACACCCGCTGCTACCCATGAGGGCTAAGTTGAAACGAGTCGACTAGGTATGTTTCCCTTTCTCCCTGTAGTTCCGGGACCAGGATAGGGCTACGGTATCCCCTGCCTGTCGTAAGAGGCGACTAAAAGGGGGCTTCTGGGGTTGCGGGCGGCAAGAAAGCAATACAACTTAAAAATAGCTTATATCTTACATACATTATGTGTAACGGTGTTAGTCTGCTATAGATTCTTAAACTACTGAACTGATTGCAATGAAATTAGCACACCGTGTGCAGTTTGATCCAACTTGAGAGATAAGATAGCTTATATCTCATATAAATTACGGGTCAAGTTATTACTTTGCTATGGACTCCTAAACTATAAGATATATGGAATAGGTATGTAACCGCGACCATGTCGTAATCTTTTGGGTGGTATTTCTGTTAGATGCTTTTAGGGTTTCGTACTCAAGGGGTAAAAACGGGTCCCTATTACTAAGACTCAGTTGTCCGTCGGTTCGTCTGTCCGTTTGTGTATTACCAAACTGTACCGCTGTGTCTCATAAACCGTGATAGGCAGACAGTTAAATTTTCACAGATGATGTATTTCAGAATAAAATAAATATTTAAGGGGGCTCCCATAAAACAAATGTGATTTTTTGCTCGATATTAATAACGGCAAAAGGAAGACGTTTGAAATATTCACAGTGTATTTAGTTCTATACTCATTTTAAAAATAATGAAATCAAAATGAAACAAATGTTTGAAGGGGCTCCCATACAAGAAACGTGATTTTTTGTCGTATTTTTTATAGATAATGGTACGGTACAAGAGCATTGATTTAAAAAGAATGTTTTTCCCATAATCAGATATATTATATGTTGATTTATCTCGGGTTGGATATGCATAACACTATACATTTTGCTGTCAGATAATAACACTATATTCAATATTGTATTGTTGTCAAAGCAGTATTGAACAACTAAAATAAATATAATAAATAATAATAATTTTAATGCACACTTTAAAGGTACCAAACAAAGGGTAAATACACCAAGATTTAACATAATAGAGCATACATGTTTCATCAAATTGGCATGCAAATAGGTACATATATAGATACATACACACGCGATAAAAACATAACCCTCCTCTTGTCAGTTGGGTAATAATCCCTAAAATTTAGTACTAAGAAACACACTTACAACTTTTTAATGCCCAACGAAGTGGGCACTGGTCTGCTACTAATTATATAGATATGTTTTTTAGACCGACTACAGGTCCTTTTTATACTGTCCATATTTTTTTATTTTAGTGTTTAGAAATTATTATTAAACTTTAACAACACTGCACCTCATGTTTTTATATTCCTTTTTTTATAGTATCGAAGTAGCAAACAAGTAGCAAAACAAGCAGCCCACCTGATGGTAAGTGACTACTGCCGCCCATGGACATCTGTAATCAACCCTAGGTAAGATCAAAGAATTACCTAAGGTTAGCCACAGGTGCGTTGCTACCCCTGAGGACTAAGATGGAATGCCTCGGAAAAGTATGTCTCCCTTACCACACTTTTCAGACCAGAAATAGGTGTAGTGGTGGTGCTTCCTGAGACGAACCACAAAGAGTTCTACCGCCTTCGAAACCTACAATGAATCTTGTAAACTTATGTGTTTTTGTTTTGTGTGATAAATATAAAATACACACATTCTCAAACACTCTTGCAATGAACTTGCAGTTGCGTTTTAAAATATCCATTTAAATGCTGAGGAAAACTCAACGGCGTGTGGAAAATCTTTGTACGTTAAACCAATGTTTTATTTATTTATAAGCTATACCTCGTTTCACACCGCTTCGATTTGCTTCGCTTCCCACGAGTAACATCTCGGTTCCCGCGTGACTCGTCCGCAAATACAGAGAATAGATTGAAAGTTTTGTAAATATTTTCTGACGTTCGATTCCCATCCAACTAGCTTTCTCAAAACAAGTGTTGCTATTTCTGTCGTCTGATTTACAAGGCTTAGTACGAGCGTGAAAGATTGTAAGGTTGAGAGGATATTTGTTTGTATTTCACACAAAAACTGCTCATCGGATATTAATGAAATTTCGCACATTGATTGTTTTATAACCTGGATTTATAAAGAGAGTAGGTACTTTTATCCGTGGTAAATGCAATTAATGCGGATGGAGCCGCGGGTATAGTCTAGTTGTTATGGGTCACCTACGTAAAATCGATACACTTAATATCGATTTTCATTTCAAAGAAATGCCTTATTAAAACGTCAGCTTTTTTTTCTTTTTAGTAAAGATTAAAAGAGGGTCAGGTAATTACTTAAAACAATATCCAATTAACATGATGTATGTAAATATGTTTATATCTTAAGTATATGTCCTAATAAAATCCAATACATCCACATCTACTTATTCCTATTCCTAAAATATTCGAAAAATACTATCGGAGATTCAGATGGTCGAGAGAGTAAACAACATATAAAAAAATTCCAAACAATTTTCTTATGGTTATTGTAGTCATCGTTGACGATGAGTGAAATAACTATTAAAATTCTGTGAAGCTATTCTCCGGTAAAGTTAATTATAATATAAGTTAAAGTTATTATGTAGTAAAGTTATTGTGTAGTTTATGTATTTTTACCCGACTGCGTCAAACAAATCTTATAGAAAAATTTATCGTCCATCTATAAATCCATAACATCGTTTGTCACTTATATTATTAGCTCTGTTTCAATATATGTCATGATTGTTGTAGGGTAGAGCGGGGTCACTTGATCAGGATTTTCTTCAAATCAGTGTAGGGACCATTTAAAGAAAATATTGTGAAGTTTTATTCATAAATCAGTCGTTTACTTATTTCACTTCATATTTCGATCATAAAAAAACCGTTGTTTACTATATTTACTGTAGAATGAAAACTGGCAGATGGCTCATTAGACCCTACAGACAAGGTCTAATGAAACAGACTAAGTGGTCACTTGAGCCAATATCTTGGAAAAACTTTTGTATATTAAAATGTATGAAATAAAGAAAAAAAAAACAAAATTTCTCAGATTGCTTATGAAAACAAAACCAATATTAAATATAAATTCAATGGTTTACTAATAAACATATTATTGTTTCTCTTAAGAAACAACCAATCCTTTCCATATAATTTATTTCTAAGCCAACTATCACGTATTTTTTGATTATATATCTATTCATGAACTAACCCATGTACGTTTGATGTAGTCAAACCATGACAAAAATGCAACTTGTATCTATAAGATATTCTTTTAATCTTGCTTTTTCCTTAACTGAACAAACATGGCGAGGGTTTGAGACTTCTTAAACACTTTTGAGTCAATGTTAGCTTTTGACTTATTAACGGATCTCAAAAATGTAGTTCTATTTATGTAGGCTATTTAGTTATCTTTCGCCTCTATACGGTTACTCGTACCATTGATGACTTCATACACTTCATACACTATAACTCGTTTTATCAAATCTTTACTGATATAAGCACGTTCTGTTTTTATTTGTAGAAATATTCATAAGCATAGTATGTCTAAATATGTATTTGGTAAATCTTAGAAAGCAGTAAATTAGCACAATATTTAACCATATTACACATAAAATAAATATAAACATTATAAAATGATTGCACTCATTTATTATTATCAAAATTGGGGGACTGTAGGTACACGTAATAACAGAATGCTTATGTTAGGTTATTGAATATGATCGTGTGATTTATGAAAGTGTGACTATTGCATATAAATGAGGAATGTATGTATGTGTGTAGAGATGGCTGCGTCCGTCGTTTAAGTTTCTTTTCAGTTTCTAATACATTCAGTTAACAGTAACACGTTGTATTATTTCCATAGTCCCAGATCTATATAGGTAACCCTATATATTACCTAAAGGGGCACTTTAACATGTCTCATTCGACCCTGATTGTTTTGTGTCAAGTGACCCTTTCCCAGAATTACTTTTAGTTTTCAAAATATTTAATAATCGATTGAAAATAATTACTTTCTACACT
>MOOZ01001242.1:11965-23733 GCA_002930495.1 Cecropterus lyciades
AATCTTTGTGCAAAGTAGCCGCCAGCTTTTTGGTCTCCGGAAGCTTGAACAAGCTTAGCAGACATATCTAACATGAATTTTTTCATGTCAGATGACCATGGACCCATTATTTCTATTGCAAGCGCCGCAAACAAATAATTGTTTAAAACATTATTATATTTACGGCGCTTCAGAGTTTGAGTATGGTCGGCTGCGGCATGTTTTAAGCATGCTGCTTAGTCATATTTTAATTAAATTGCACTATTGTGCAATTTATGTTATCGCATACCATTATAATAACAATCAGTTAATATATATCCATCCATATGACATTTCCAATCGTCACCAACATTTTCATCGAATAATTCAGGTATGGAGTACCTTAATTACATTCTGTTTAACTAATATAACTTCGTTGAAGCTTATGGCAAATAAAATGAGTCGCACCTAAATATGGGTTAAAGTATTTGTTAGCGTATTTTTGTTCGAGGCTTATTTTTCTGCGTCATAAAACATTCTAAACAAAGTACACCTTACACTAAGGTGAATTTCAAACACTTTATCTGCTGGCACCTCTTCGGATTCTTTTTGTTGATAACAAACTTTGCGGGTTCCGTGCCCCGCAGACCAAACTTTAAATGGTTTTTGTAATAACATTTGCGTAAGTTTTAATAGTTCCCTTCGCTTAGTTTGTTTTCATTTATTGTTTTATTGTTTGTTTATTTTTAATAGAGTTGTCCGCGGAGAAGTTTGTTCTTGTATAAACAACTTTCTTAATTTTGTTGGCCTTACAACTTAACTAAAATAAATTAAGTTCAAAATATTTTGTATTTCCCATTTTATTTTTATATTCTTGATGTTACAATTTTACCTACAAACGAATGGTCGTCATTTAAAAAAAGTCTAAAGTAAAAGTGCGACAACAATCAAGCAGATGAGATATCGTTTGTCCTAGCAACAGAAAATATATCAATAACGTTGGATCGTGATAAAATAATAATGAATCACTGTAAAACTGATTAGTTTTACAGTGATTTATTATTATTTATTATTATTTTGACATATATTATTGCTCCAAATGGAGTTAATAATATAATACAAATTTAAATGGTTAAAACGTATCCAACCATAAACGCGTAATATCAACTAAATATGATTTTCAGATATTTTTTTCGAGAATATCCTACATCCATTTTTTACTGAACAAAACATATTTTATTATTGTTACTTGAAGTATTAGACTTTATTCTCACCAATTTATCAGATGTAGCTTACTCCCAATGATTCGAATAATACAGCCTTAACCATTACCCCAGAGAATTCGAACCCACGTCTAGTCTTGCCCTCGTCAAGTTCATTGTGACGTCCATTTGCTGAAATTACCGTTTACATTTACAAGGTACTTGATTCCTTGTATTCAGGTCTTAAATGTTTAATGAGGGTCGATTTCAGCTAGCTTTTCACCTTCGACCTCCATTTATTCTAAATTCATTTTCGCTTCTTTTCGTTTTCCTGTTACTTCTATTATGAGTTAAGCAATATTGTCTGTAGATAAAAAGGTAAAATACACTTTTCATCTAAGCCAGTGATGCATTCATTGTGATGCTATTTATCGTGTGGCAAATATCCACATACGACAATGAGTATTTTCCAACAAATGGCCAAATTACTTGATCACGACCAAATACATCTTGCAAAGCATTATCTTTCAAGCATACCATGTTACACCATGATCAAGCACATCGAACATGCCATTTCGGACTATGTGAAATGTAACACATAATCTCATAATGACTATTCCGAGCATATCATCTCGCGCCTGATTACTTTATCTACTAAGTCGTTAGTTCGTAGGTTCGTTAAATTCTTAATCATTATTAAAAATCATCTTCGGGCATAGAAATAATATACTACGATCTTGCTTATTTTAATAATCTGTTCTGCTTTTAGAAAAGATCTTGCTAAAGGCATTATTATTATTTACTTGATTTGTATCCAACGTATTTGGTAAAAAGATCAAGAAGACTCTCTTATTCAAGCAATAACATGTGTAGTATCTTGTTCTGGCAAACAAAGTCAGCGTCGACATTTCTATAAGCAATTTCAGATTTAGGGCGCATTTGATTTGAAAAACTCCTTGATCGCTTGGCGGCCGTCCAAGACCCAAGTATGATGTTAGGTATCTGTGTGACTCTCACATTTGGGTCATAATAATATTTTATTTGTGCCGTTGACACTCGTTTGGGCGATCAGATACGGTTTGTATGGTAATCGAGGGGCCATTGTTCGGATATTTTGGATAGGTGATATTAAGGCAATATATTATTCAAATATTTTATATTTATTTACAATTTTAGATTTCTCGGTCAATTATAAGCTTTACAAAAAGCGTTCTACGTTGAGGGAAATGCATGTATTAGCATGAGCAGATTGGCATAATCATACTTGGCTTACACATATTGATAATTGGATATAGTAGTTAAGAGTAGTTCTTATACCAAGAATAAATATTATCTACCTACTTATAATTAGGTAATATCTATTTAATTTATACCTAATAGGTGCACAGTTACACATAATTATGTTTATGCGACTGTGATCTCCCTTAATATTAATTTAATAAAATATTTAAATTTAATGACTGCTTGGTTATACCAACTGTATTCTTACCAAAGTTTAAAAATATATTTTGCTTACGTTCAGACATTAAGAAATATTATTCCACCAAGGAATTTCGCAAAATAACAACACGAAAATTCTTTAGATATTTAATCTGAAATGTTACGCAAATTCAAAGAACGGTATGTATGACAGGCCTCCTTGCCACAAGCCTTATAATCCAGGGCTGTCACAACTTGCACTTTGTTATAATTTAGAATAGGAACACTTCAAATAAATCAATCTTAACGCTGTGTTACGCACCCGCCATCTGTTACCAGTTATTTATTCGAAGTTTAATAAACAAAGCTTTGTTTATTATAATTGACGTGGAGACGCTATTTATTATCATTTCTTACTAAGTATGTAACAAGATATACACAAACAAAATAATCATAATTTATCATTATCTAAAGATTTAAGAATGTCTGCAAAGTTTTTATCTTACGTAGCATAAAATGTATATATAAATTCCTTGTTTTGATAGTCTATAAAGCAGATTCTGTAGGGCTTTTACCATTAATATTGTTAGGAATATATTTTATTTTCCCTGTAGTTCCGGGACCAGAATAGGGCTACGGTATCCCCTGCCTGTCGTAAGAGGCGACTGAAAGGGGGTTGCAGACGACAAGAGAGGGAGCTCGAGCCGTTCAGCCAAGCGACCTCGGGAAGAACGACGGCATGTGTGGTGGTATACCGTCGTAACATGTGAAGGCACGGTGACTGCAAATGCTCAGCGGGGAGAGCCCGTAAGGGGCATCGCGCTCGGAGGACTCCGGTTGCGTTCCGTTGGAGATCCCGGAGTCTCCCACGCAGCGCTGAGGACAGCCACCGAGGGGGGTTTTAGTGCGGTAAAAATCCCACATAACCCGGCGTTGTTCCCACGGCGTTGGGTACATTTTGAAGGTTCGTGACAGATGCGTTGCCACCCCTGAGGACACTTCGGACGAAATTGGAACGCTTCATTGCCTATATCGCCCTTATGTTCCTATGTTGCAGGTATTAGTGTACTACACGTGACCAAGGTGACTAGCTACTTAGTACGAAATGGACAGCATTTATGTTTTCTACTTCAACTTAATAAAATAGTATAGTTGAAATTGTGACAACCCTGTGTGAATTTATTTCCTGCCACAACGAAGAATTTCACGAACTTTATGAAAAAGTAGCGCGCGTGGACAATAAAACCGACTGACGGACTGCTGCGACACGTTTCCCGTTTACGTGTCTTATGGCAGGCATAAGGAAGGGTCAGAACATTTTATCGACAGTTATCAGTTTTCGTATTCATAAAGGATCTTCGAAAAACAAAGTTACTGCGGTCGCTTAACTGAAAACGTGAAATAGAAAATATCTCACTCCTAAAGAATATTTTAGTGAATGTATGCCAATAGGCAGTGAATCTTATTTTCTACTAATTGCTGCGATATATAGTTAAAACTAAGCTTAGTCAACCTGGGTTTACCAAAGGACGAACATCTCATTCTTTAAAATTATTAATCATCACTAGAAAATAATCTTGTGTAAACGTTGAAAAAAAATCATGAGAAATGCCCGAGAATTCTTTACAACACATTATGAATTTTACTGTTTATACTAATGTAATATTATAAAGTTTGTATATTTGTTATGTTGATTTGGTCTACCTTTTCAGCGAGCCTTGACACCACGAAATCCAAAGAACTATTAAAATCAATCACGAGAACAATCATTCAGAATTGCTGTGTGACAATTGAAATATCAAAACCTCGCGGAATTGTTATGTAATTATTTATGAATACTTAAGGTTCAACATACAAAATTCGAGTGCTATTTTATATTTTTACATAAAAGTACAATTAACTATAACCGGTGACCCAAGAGGAGCTTACCTCAGCCAAGTTTGTCAATTGAGAGAGGTAATGCTGCCAGTGTCTTGGGTACACTTCCACGGGGCAGCGATTTAGCTCATTTATTTATAGGAAAAAATAGTTTAATTTAGTTTTGTATATACTTTATTTATGTGTTTAACACTAAAATGTATGTAAATAATTAGTTATCATTATCATCAAAAACATTACGCTTACCGCACAAAATTCACGTGTTTGCTCGATTGGTTTCATAATAATGTGATTATTTATCACCAATCGCGTGATGGTTGCCTACAAAATTCAATGTGTCAACTTAATTGTTACATTCCATTGTCAACACATTTCTTTACCACAGCTGGGCACGCATCTTCTCTCAGAATGAGAGATTCAGGCCATAGTCTACCACGATGGCCAAGTGTGAATAGGTAGGTTTGAAGGTGGTAGAACTCTTTGTGGTTCGACTCCGGAAGCACCACCGCCACACCTATTTCTGCCTAATAACAACAATGTTATGCGCTGTTGTGTTCTGGTCTGAAGGGTGTGGTAAGGGAGACATACTTACAGGGAGACATAGTGAGAGGTCGAGTTTCAACCAGTAGGCTATCACTGCTCATTATTACATAATATTTATTTTTTTATCATCTATCTCATTGCGATTGTCCCAAAAATTCTTTTTGAAGCTCGAGACATAAAATGATCGTATTCCGTCATTCGGAACCATCGTAATCCGGGCACACTTTATTTTACAATCAATCTTTCTTATGCTTTCCCTAAAGCTATAGAAATTCAAGTTTAGTGGCCTGATTAATAAGCACTTGAGACATTTCTATAAATTTCTGGAATCATCGTCATTTGTCCATTATTCTACCGCTATCGAGATCTTCTCTCACGATTGAAAAGTTTTAAACCATAATCCAGAATTCTGGCCACATATAAATTAGACTTTACGACTATAAGATTCTTTTTTGTTTAAAATCTCAGACGTTTAGGGCGTTTAAAATATTTATATATTTTTTTTTATTTTATTTTAGTAATCGTAAAACTTCGCAAATTACCTTTAATACGTCTGGAGATGAAAAATTATACTGTATATTCGAAGAGGCTCTTCAACTAATGGTCTATTTATGGAGCCGAAATAGTAATTCCGATAAAATGTACTAGCGTAGCGGTGTATAGATGTAATACTAACAATCACCTCAAATATCGTCTTTCATATATTCTTTACTTTTTTATCATTTTGTTGAAACATGTACCTACCCCACCCCCTACAAACAAAAATTTATTCTAAATAATCTTATTTGAACTCACCGCTTGCTATTTCTGCCTTATAACATCGATGTTAAACGCTGCCGTAATCGGGTTTGTATGGTGAGTTAATACACTTACACAAGAAAGACGATGCCTTCTTAACCTAAATCTCTTAAATAGCGATGCATCTTGTGATCAACCTCAGTCAGAGCGTAACCAACGGGCAAGGAGAGCAATCATCCAGTCCTAGAGTCAGTAGACAGTCCTATTCATAAAACAACTTACCCATTTTATTTCTACCACGCCGTGTTGTCAAGCGGAGACCGGCCCCCCTATCAAAAACCTATGGTCCATACACCAACTGCCGACATGTGGTCATAACTCCAATCATATTTGGATTATTACAGATCTTCACAGAATGAATTGTTCAGTAACAGACAGACTGAATGCTTGCTTCCTGCTTCAATTTTATTTAAAACTAACAGAAGTTCCTTCGTGACCACACGTGATACTAAATAATTTAATGAATCGAAAAGTCGAACTAAACTATAAGTTTCGATTCAACCGAAGTGTACTGAATATTAAGGCGCTGCATATACCCTTAAGACTAAGCGAAACACTGAAAATTGTACGAAACTTAATATGTGGAATGGGTGCTTCCATAAAAACGTTTTATACGTAAGATATGAAAGTATTTGTCGTATTTGGTATCGAGAATTTGAGAAAATACGGAGGAATACGATCCCATCGGCTTGGTTTATTAGCGGGAGCAGTATTTATGGAACATGTTGAATGTCGTTTTATGATTACAAAGTTAAGGCACATGCTTATCGGGAATTATAATTTTGTTTCTAAGTTCCCTCTTTGATGTCATGGACTTACAATTGCAAAATCTGTCGCTTATTTCCTTGTAAATTTACTTTACCTACAATTTTACTTTTGTCTAATATAATACGTATCTCTTAATTTATTTGTCATCTCAATATGGTAATTTGCCTACTCGCCTATACTCCACGACATTAACGTGTTATTAAAGTGAATCTTATGATGAGAATCTTACTAATAGTATTATAAGGTGAATGTTTATCAGGTATAAGTTTCTACGTATCTGTGAATACACAACAACGTTTACAAAATCTAGAACCACTTAACCAAAACAGGCTTAAATTATCTAAATAATGAAGTGTGTAATTAAATATAATATACAGAATAACTTGGGAGTTGTTTAGGAGGACTCCGGTTGCGTCACTTTGGAGATCCCGGAGTCCTCTTCGCAGCGCCGAGGACGGCCACCGGGGGGGTTCCGTAAAAATCCCATATAACCCTCACGAAAACAAGAAAAAAAGGTAGGTGTATAGGTTAAGTAGCTTGTAGTAACTACAACCTATTTTTTCAAACATGTTTAGACATTATTTCTAACGACATTTTTTGAATCGCAAATTTAAAAAAGTCAACACTTTCATCCAAAAATTTAAAAAGTAACGTAAAAAATGTTATTCTTTATAGCTATAGAGTATAATTATACCACTTTACCCTCATATCCTCATATCGGATGAACTTTTTACGCAAAGCTACAAACTCTTGAGCTTCAAACGAGAAATTTTACGCAAAGTCTGAGCTAATTACGCATTATAAGTAGACGGTATACGGGGCAATAAAAGTCTAAACTTTAGTTTTCAACCTGAAGTGTACATTTTTGTCGTTTAAAGGCTCCTACAATTTGAACTTCAAACGAGAAATTTTACGCAAAAGTCTATGCTAATTACGCGTTACAAGAAGATAGTACACGCGGTAATAAAAATCTAAAACTGAGTATTCGAGCTGAAGTATACATTTTATTTGCTTTTAACTTCTGTGCTCGTTAGAAGTAAACATGTTGCAAGTAGACGGTATACACAAAAACTAAAATCTCTAAGATTTTGTGTATACAAAATCCTACCTGGCGGATACATTTCTATCTCTAAAGGTTTCTACAACTTAAGCGAAAAATTTAACGCAAAAGTCTGAACTAATTACGCGTTACAAGTAGACGGTGTACGCGGAAATAAAAATCTAAACTTTTGTTACAGTACACAACATTTTTCTAACTTTTAAGGGCTCCTGTAACTTGAACTGCAAGCGAGAAATTTTACGCAAGCTTGAGCTACTCACGCTTGCAAGTAGACGGTATAATGAACGAGAACTAGAATGTGAATTAATAATGTTCTATATAACCTGGAAGGATGGAGTTTACCTATACTAATGTCGCTTTTAAAGCTATTTTCACCTTTACCTTACATTTTTTTATAGTATGAAGTAGCAAACGAGCATGCAGCCCACCAGATATTAAGTGGCTACTGCCGCCTATGGCCATCTGTAATCAACCCGAGGTAAGATCAAAGTCTCACCTAAGATTGGCCACAGATGCGTTGCTACTAGAACACAACAACGCATGACACTGCTGTTATTAGGCAGAAATTCGAACGCACCACCGCCTCACCTGACGGTTGTTGAACCACAAAGAGAAAAATAAAGATAATTCATAGATAAGTAACAATAATATTCTAATCCTTAGTAATGTCAAACTGGTATGACATCTGCTATATTACACAGATACTTGTCAATATCCTTGTATAATATTTGTTAGAATGTGTGTATGTTTGCTACTCTTTCACGCATAAACTATATTGGTCGGATTTCGCTGAAATTGGGGAAACAGATAGTTTATAACTTGGGTTAACACATGGTATTCTCATTACCATGGTAAACGTTAATGAAGCTAGCGAAGTCACGAGAATAAGCTAGTACATCATAATTTACATAATTATACAATAGTTTAAATAATAAAACGTGTATAAACACGCGTATACAATATAGATATTTTAAAAAAAGTAAACAGTTTATAAGCTGTCCCTTCTGTTTAGAGTTGTAATTAAGTTCATTATAAGAACATACTTTTTTTAATGTTTTAAAATGGTTTGTGAACAAATATTTATTTTAAAATTATACTCGTACTCCAATTAAATTTATTTATAGGATTTTATCGGTATAAGTTATTCATAAAATACACGTTAACATGTATTTTATGGGTTAATCCGTTTTATAAAATTATTTTTTAATTGTTCTTTGCGTTAACTGTATTAATATTAAGGGCTCACTCACACACGACATGTGTACGGAAAAAGTAATATTATCTTTATTAAACCAGATGTTAGGGTTCGTACATAAAAGTTTTATACCATAATATCTATCATTAAAGTCGAGACGAAGTGGAGTATATCATGAATAATGTATAATTACTTAGTAAGAATTAAATCACCAAAAGTTAAGTTGTCAACGTAAGTCCATAAATTATATTTATCACCTCAACTTCAACAAAGACTTGCCAGTTCGTTTTAAAATGAAATCCCGAAAATTGGGGGCCTCGTTAAGGTGGGTACGAAAGGGTGCAATTAGGAATCTAGGGCGGAGCGACTTTGTAAATTATGTACCTTATTGTATGGACGCTTGGGACATGGCTTAACAAGGACTCATGAAGTTAGAGTCTATGCCACTTTGTATGAACTGCGGTACGTAAACTTTTAATTACCACTATGTCACTGATGTTACCCGAGTGTTACCGTGGAGAGCATTTAGATGTTTAGAAGCAAGAAAGGAGACATCTGTTTTATTTTTTACTCTACTTAATGCTATTTGCAGTGACCGTAAATTAAATAATCGAATAGACTGCTAATAGGGAAATAATTTATTTTTAACCCAAAAACATACCCATGACAAGGACACTAAAATATTCGTCAGTACATATCTGGACTTGACTATTGCAGGAAGATCTTGAGGTCGTCAGAAAGATTGCTGACTGATAATTGTAGTTTCTATTGCTATTTTTCAGTAATATAAAAATGATGATTAAGTTATTTAAGTTAGGAGAAATCTTTATAAAACATGTTCCAGGTGCGTTGCTAAGAAATAATAATTAAATTTCTACTAGATGTCAACATCAAACTGTCCCACGACGGGGCTAGGCTTATTCACAGGACGTGCATTTACAGGTACTCACATATGAGTCGATCGATCGTCGATCATTGCCCTCGATCGTCGTCGTTCGATTAGTATGGTAGTACCGATGCTTGGACATGCCATAGATCGCTTTGCAACAACAGTATTGTCAATTTTTTTTCGTATAGTATAGAAGTAGCAAATGAGCGTGCAGCCCATCTGATGGTAAGTGGCTACTGCCGCCCATGGACATTTGTAATCAACCCCAGGTAAGATCAGTCTCACCTAAAGTAAGCCACAGATGCGTTGCTACCCCTGAGGACTAAGATGGAATGCCTCGGAAAAGTATGTCTCCCTTACCACACCCTTCAGACCAGAACACAACAGCGCATGACACTGCTGTTATGAGGCAGAAATAGATGTGGCGGTGGTGCTACCGGAGTCGAACCACAAAGAGTTCTACCACCTTCAATGCGATGCAAATTCCAATGCCATTGGACAAATGGTTTAATTATTCAATTATTATTGTCCAGATAGTCGATCAATTTTATCGATTATGTATGAATAGTAACAAATGACGATCGTTGAATAATCGAATCTATTGTCAATCAGAAACATCGATCGGTCCGATCGATTGATATACAGGACCTTAAGGAGTAATCTACGCTTCTAGAGTACTAAATCACCCGCATATCTGACAAAGATTACTAATGGAACTCAAACTTAAATCCCGTGTGAACGGAATTACATAAACATAAAAGTAGGATTTTCTCCTGTGTCGTGGGTACCATGGACACACAAAAACGGATACACAACCCAGACCCGGGACAGAAATCTAAACTCATCATTCAGATGTCTGTCTGGCCGGGAATCGAACCCGGGACCCACTGCGTGTCAGACCGGTATGGTGACCGCTCCGCTACGCGGGTCGTCGAATTCATTCATTCACATTCCATTTACGTATAATCTTGATATTTATGGAATTGTAAATATGCCTCAGTCATGCCACGAGGTTGCATTTAATGGCTTTATTATCATAATTCCCCACAAAACAAAGGGATTCCTTTCGTGATTCGCCACACTAATTTCGTTGAAAAATGCTAAAGAAAAATGCTTGAAGGTAGGGTGACTATGCTACGAAGCTTTTGTAAGAAATGGCACCTACTTATAAAGTTTGAGTTAAATTCGTTTAACTTAGCTTTTTTTTATTGAAATATCAAACGAGCATATAGTTTACATAATACACACACAAATACGCTTTACGATTACGTTAAGGCGTCATGTAAGTGCCTCCATCTTTCCACGTTAGTCATGTTTGAACTTCGATACGGTTGAGCAGAGCTCACACATAGCTCGAACTTAGTCCTTTCTAGTGAAAACTTTAATATGTGTAACTTTATCGTGTCTTCCAGTTTGCAACCGTAATTAAAGTGCATTCAGATGTTCCTGTGCCTAGTAACTTTTGATTTGCTTAGCAATGTCTGTGACTTTGAGCGCTATGAATCACTATGTATATATATTCAATGGATGAATCAGCTATCAAATTTAGTGTCTCGACACTTGTATAAATTTTGTATAAAATTTGGTGACGGTTTATCCCGTATTTTGAAATGTAATAGTCACCCTACTCAGAAGTAATGAGAAGCTTGTACCTTACTCTTTTGTTTATTCAACAATCATAATGCACATAATACGAAATCCTTTCCAAAAATCTTTATTCTTTTTGAGTTTTTCAATGCCGACGCATTTCTGTTTCGCTCCTTCACATACTTTTCGTCATAGAGTGAGAGAAGAGAGAGAAGTCTACTCAATACATAATTATACCTACAATAGAATTTACAATAATTACATATTTAAAATAACTTAGGATACAAATATACACTTAGAATTGTATACAGACACCTGATAAAACTGTTTAAATCCTATATGTTAAGATATATTCACAATATTTGACCTATTAGAGGTAGAACAGTTTTTTTTAAGATTCGTCCCAAAAAGTAGGACAGATTGACGGACGAACGGCTCAGGTTTAGTTATAGGCTTATTTAAGGATACTTC
>MOOZ01001242.1:24282-34323 GCA_002930495.1 Cecropterus lyciades
TAAAATAACTTAGGATACAAATATACACTAAGAATTGTATACAGACACTTGATAAAACTGTTTAAATTCAGTAATTTTAAAGATAACTTAGAAATACGCATCCTATACTCATCTTATATTAAGCTACAGTGCTAAGATATGTTCACAATTTTTGACCTATTAGTGGTAGAACAGTTTTTATTTTAGACTAGCTGAGCCCCGCGGTTTTACCCGCGTTTAAAAAATGTAACTTGACGTAGTAACATATACGTGCGCGTAGAGTGCGCGCGGTTTCTTAGGTTTTATTTTTTTATGCGGCACTTTAATTAAATTTTCTAAAATAGAAGTAGCCTTTAGTTTTTTAAAACTTTAAACTAGCCTTCCTCGATAAATGGGCTATCTAACACCGAAAGAATTTTTCAAATCGGACCAGTAGTTCCTGAGATTAGCGCGTTCAAACAAATAAACAAACAAACTTTTCAGCTTTATAATATTAGTATAAATTCGTCCCAAGAAGTAGGACATATTGACGGACGAACGGCTCAGGTTTAGTTATAGGCTTACTTAAGGATACTTCAAACAGTGCACTAGCTAGAGTGCACAGAGAGATGTCCAAAGTCTGTTACAATTTTATTACAAACTTACTTTGTTAGTTTACAAGTATGAGTGGATCAAATCTAGCTGACTCCATTTGAACCGTAAGCTTCACCGATTGAGCTGAACTATTGAATGCACGTGACTTGATAAGCTTAATGACGTCATTCCTAATCCAATATGGCTGACGACTCAATATGGTGGACTAATTATGTTTTAGGCACCCCCAAGTTATATTGTAGACATTAAATGAACGATTTGGAAGAATAATAAAAAAATAATTCACTAAAAGTATTTTTTAACATTTGTAATAAAATATACTTTCCAGTACGAATATATATTTATTACCGCCTACAAGAATAATGTATTCCACTTTATTTCAGTCGTAACATACCCGAAAACCTTTAAAGGAATGAGATAAAGTTCCTTCTCACAATAATATCAATAAAGGTAAATGCGTGAAATAAAAGGTTATTTGGAAAGGAAACGAATGTGTGAATATTTAGACTTACATTAGTACCTAGATCTACAAATGCAAATGAACAGTAATCCCTATCCCTACTTCCCTACTAATATTATAAATGTGAGTGTAAGTTTGTTTGTTACGCTTTCACGCCAAAAATACTCAACCGATTATTGATGAATCTTTGTATACATATTTTTAGAGATATAATAAAAAGATAGGATACTTTTTACTAAAAAATATATACCTATATTAAAAAATAAAATTTTGGCCGACATGATTGTTCGGCATAAAATTTTAAAACGTGAGCGATACCGCCGGTAAAAGCTAGTATTATTTGAAAATTACGGGCAGACAATTTAATTATATTTATTCATTTAACTTTACGAGATATTTCGAAACAATTTATATCATGACTTATTTCATATCTATAAAATGTTATCACACAGCATTACGCTAATAGGTTTTATTAACAACTAATCAGCATTAATGACTTTTGTCGTAAAATAAAAACAAAAATACTCTGATATATAATGGAGCGACTTCATTGCATACCTATTAGTCAAAATGAAGAGCATTAGTGAGAAGAATCCGTAGCTTCTAATAGTTTTCGTGTCAATCAATCTTATACTACCAACAAGTGGTGACAAGACAGTTAAAGTTTTTGCTGACTTTTGCAATGAGGACGATTTGAGATTTTTCAATACTGTATATCCATGGATCATAGACAATATTGGATCTAATTTACGAATCAAATACCATTTCATGGATAACGCAAATTTATCTGGACCAAGAAAATGTGCTCTTTTACAAGCAAGAAAAAACAATTACGTTCAAGCAACATTTCTAAAGTGTGAATCGTCTGGCAATTCAACGAACGAGTGTATGAACTTATTACCCATTAATAGAAAAGAATTAGGCAAATGCATTAAAAAGAAGGTAAGCGAATTTGTCAATAAAGCAGATAAAAAATACTATAAATTAAAAATTAAACAAACACCAGCTATTCAGCTTGCTAATAGAAAAGAAGTGATAACAATCGGCACACCTGAAGATTTGTTAAAAGAGATTTGTACTATATTTTCTAAAGAGAAAATGCCTAAGAATTGTATAACACCTCTAGCTGCACCTAAACATATTGAAGGAAGTAAATACATAGCACTTTCACCACGTTGCAATACTAAACTAAACGAAAATAATGATGATGCTCATGATATGTCAAATGATAAAATAGAAACAGGTCAATATATGACACCAACGCTTAATGATTCATCCTTAAACAAGAAACGAGAAGCATACAAGTCTGAACAGAACTCTGATGAAGACGCTAATGACGAATCCAATAGGTACTACTGGATTCAGTAGAAATTACAACATTATACAAGTACAAATACAATTCATAATCCAAATCGTAATAAAAAGCGAAAAGCCGGTAAGAATCCACAAGCGACCGCAAGATCTCCAAGTTGAATTAAATAGTAGAAATATTTCATACACGCGATCCCACAGATTATCCCGAAAGCCATGAATTTTATAAACCCGGGCTCATACTCCTGAAATTTAATTTCGCGAAAAGTTCCTTAGGTTTCATTATTAGGGGTTTATGATTATGAAACAATATTTTCATTGCTATTTGTACTAGATGTCTGTTACTGTTTTAGTTACTATATTTATTTTTAATTTCTACTAGACGAGAAATTTCAGTAGTAAGTCCGGTATGTAGAGTATGGTCTGAATCTCATAGCACTAAAATTCATGCATATCTATGACTGAAAACAAAAGACTTTTTGTGCAGCCGCTTATTATAATTAATTACCGTGACATAAAAGTTAAATAGTATGTCTGTTTGTGTCTATCTGTCGGTTTATTAGGGCTTTACATCAAAAGTATAGAAAAGTCCTGCGTAAAAACATTCCCTCTAAATTTTTGCCTAAAACAATAATTTAGACGCGAAAGGAGACCTCCTTAATAAAAAAGTAGATATCTTTTTCAAAATAATTTTCTCTTACAATACTCTAAGAGATTTGAGATTATCTTTTATAATCGCTCCTCGTAAATTAACCTCGGGAAGGTGTGCTTCAACAAATAATTAATGAAGGTTCTTAGTAACCACGGATAAGGCCGATCTCATATTTAATCTAGTGTCCCCTAAACTGTTAACTGCTTTGTAACTGTAATGGCAGAGAGCACTTTGCCATGAAAAAGAAATCACTTCAAACAACTCGCATTAGGGAGAATGTCTTTTACGCATAAAATCCCTTTGTTGTAATACTTGAAAGATTATTTGTGTACACGAAATTTCTAAGGAACATTGTGCTTTATAACGAAAGGGGAAAGGAGGAATTCGTTTACATTCAGATGACGCAGAATCTCACGTTCTCGAAAGGAATGGACTCTTTCGTTACAGGCTTTGAAGAACTCTTTCACGACGTGTTTCGTGGTAAATTTAAGACGCTTACATCAATGCCATTGTTCCGGTTGTAGTCAGTATGACAACCTTTTTGTATACCCACAATAGCCTCGTGCTTAAAAATAATTATTTGGCGCGGCTCTCAGTTGTAAACATAAGTACGATATTTGGTGGCCTTATCACAGTTGTACATCATCATTGTCATTGGGAAAAAAACTGATATAGACTATTTTGTAGGCAGCAGTAGATAAAAAAAATAACATTAAATACTGAAGGGAATGAAAAAAATGGACACCATAAGTAAAGTTTATCACATAGGATAGATTGGTATTTTTACATAGCATTTTAGCCAGATAGATAGATTGACGTCCAACGAAAAAACTGTCCTTCTGAATATTTTTTTTAAATTGAGATTTTTGTTGAAGTGTGTTTTTGACGTCGCGTTGTATCCAATATTATTAAAAATAATAAAAATACGTGTATCCACATTACCCTGAAAGTGCAATATATACGTTGGGAGTAGAGCACTACCTGCAACGCTCTACGTCATGAGACGCAATTAACCGAATAAAATATTCACATTACAACCACGGAATATCTTTTCCTTTTCCTTGATTACACCATTACAGCATTTACATATTACAATGTAACAACTCGCAATTCGATTCCGAACATTTCATTACAATGGCCGACGGAATATCGGATTTTCAAATAACAGATTGGTTTTGAGCATACTGCAGGCGCCTAACTGTCGAATATTTTGTAGACTTTGATTAAGTATTGACATGATTTATAAAAAAAATGTTGGAAGTATTGTTTTGTTTTCCCGTTCTGTCAATAGTCAAAATAAAATGTACTACCTATATCGAAAGCTATCGTTTTTATTTTATTATTTTATAAAGCAACTGAGTGCCTCACTGTTGTTGTAAAGCAAAAATGCAGGTGACGCTTTGAAGTCTAACCACAAAGGGTTTTACCAACTTTCACAATAATTTTATAAACAGAAGATACTCAGGGTTACTTGTTACTTAATAAAATGTGTAAATTCGCAAACATTAGTCCACGGAGACCAAACTTTGATCATATTGTTCCGCCCATTGCTCCCAAGTTACATTTTGCTCTAAAAACTCTAACAAAGAGTTCGCGAATGTGAATTTATTATTCAACGATTGCCGGCCGTGAGGAGAAGTGACAAGAAGTTACTTCTCGACGAGTTTTCCAGACGTTCTACTAAACTGCATACATTTTAAAGCTGATAAAACTCTAAATGTGCTTAGGCTCTATCATGAAAAAAGAGATATGTCAAAATATAATTTCAGGCAAATAATATCGCCCGCAATATAATTAGCTTCAAATTATACTTTGATACATTTTATACTAATACATTAACTAAAATCGGAACCTGTAAGATACGCGTCCACCAAAGGTCCACTAAATCAATCAGATGAGAACATCAACAATAGCTGAACAAATACTACTTTATGGTAACTAAACAGAACCCTTATAGATTCGTCATGTCTGTCCGTCCGTTCGTCCGTATGTCACAACCACTTTATTCTCACATACTGAACATACTTTGTTAGATTACAACGACAAATCTATGTGCTACACGTATATGAGTGCCGACTTCAGAACTATGTACTATGTACTGTGTATGTAAGAAACCAACATGTACTCGTAGGACATAAATTTCGTCGTCGTGTTCTAGCCAAATATTTTGAGCGCCGACTTCGGGACTTTCCTATTTTTGTTACTTTTTTTATTAAGTCGGTCAAAATACAAAGTTTTTCTCTTTATAATATTAGTATAGATAATTCTACGACTCGCGCTTGGCCGCATTTTTTATACTAAGAACTAGACGTTAGGTAGATTAATCTACCACTAGTGCGTGATTTTCTCCCCACTATCGCGATTTCGCCACGCGATTTGACCACGATACATGTAACTATAACCGTAAACTTCAGTATAATGTAATAAATTGTTAAATACTATACATACTATAGCTTATTTATTATTTGAAGTCCATTTGACGATAGACCAAAGTTTGATGATCCACGTTGTGGTGCAGTCACCATACCGGTCTGTCTTGCAGTGGGTCCCGAGTTCTATCTCCGGCCAGACAGACATCAGAATCATTAGTTTAGATTTCTGTTCTGGGGCTGGGTGTTAATGTAATCGTCTTTGTGTGTCCACGGTACCCACGAAACAGGAGAAAATTCTCGTGTAGAGCTATGAGTGTAAAAAGCGTTTAAAGCGCGTGTAAAGCGTTTTCGCTTGGCGCTTTCTTTTTTACTACTTATTATTACTTTTAAGTTTTATTATTTTATCCTTACATTATCAGTGACTTCACTGATATTAACGAGACTTGACGACAGGTTTCCTCCCATTTGCTGGTCCATCACATATTCTTTAAAAATACTACAAAAAACTTCTAAGTCACTAATGAAAAGCTAAATATAATTTAAATATTTAGTGATGTAGAAATCATTTGTATTTTTGTTAAAAAATATTCATACGTTATAGTTATATTACACGTATTAGCCATATCTTGAAAACTATAAATAACCAATGTTAATAAAATAATTGTCCAAATCTCATCAACAATTTAGTAAAAATGCATTCAATCAATTAATATGTATATATATATATATATATATATATTTACTATACTTATATTCATCCATACCAGTTTTTATATTATATTAAGACAGCATTTAATTTAAGACTAATCTAGGTCTTAGTTATAAGTGTAACTCAATCCTTTAAAATTTTGTGTATATGTTTGGAAGCCTAGAAAAAATAATGCAGTACCAATAATATTACATACATACGTATGTCAACTGAAAACCTCTTTATTAAAGTCGGTTCAAAAACAGATAGCATGTCCATATAAAAATAAAAATATGAACTCAGACTTATTCAGCCCACCGGTCAAACCACAGAAAAATAAAACTCGACTCCACCACATAAAAAGACACTAAAATTCTCGCCGGTTAATTTCCACAGCAAATCCGTTAACCTAATAAAAATGTCAAACGAATGTGTAAGTTTAAACAGGCCTTTTTCGTTAAAAGGTCTAATTCACAGAAACATAACGGTCTTAAGGTTTAAACACACTTTGCGGTTGTTGACATGCGTACCGTGACTAAATAAATGTTAAAATAAACAAGAACCGTACTAGTCAATTTGTTATCTTTGATCTAGGACTATATAATCAAATTTGTGACACATAAAAACACTTCAATTAATTAATTACTGTAAATCTTTGAATTACCTAAACCGATTTTAATACGACTTTTACGAACAAGGAAGGTACCATTTGGAATAGAAATGAGTAAAACGATAAATAATAAAAATATTAGAGTAAAAGCACAGGTACATTAACGTAGGCAGTAAATTATGTCTAAACAAATTGACGTTTAGAAAACATCATAATAATTTACGACAAGAAAACTATACGTGTAACACATCCTAAGACTTCGACTCCTCGTTTTTTTGTTTTCGAGGGGGAAACCTTCAAAAGGTACCCGGAGCCGCGAGAGCGACGCCGGGTTATGTGGGATTTTTACCGCACTAAAAGAGCTACAAAGAGTACGCTGGGATCTGCAACGGAACGCAACCGGAGTCCTCTGTGCGCGTTGGCCCACCTGGCTTCAACCAGTTGAGCGGCTGGGCTCACCGCACCTTCTGGTCTTTACGACGGCATGCGACCACAGATACAGTTAGTAGTCGCTTGGCTGGACGGTTCTAGCTCCCAGTCGCGCCGCCTGCAACCCCGGACACCCCTTCTAGTCACCTCTTACTGGCAGGGGATACCGAAGCCCTATTCTAATCCCGGAACTACTGGCACAAAAACTTCGACTCCTGGTGACTCGCCGCCCAGTGTGTAAGCTGCCTACACGAACCAACCGCATTTACATTACCAGTACGCGCTTTCCACATTTTTCAAGGGAAATAATTCGCACGCGACACTGCCCGCGACGCAGTTTTCCCTAACTTATGTCCTCACATTTATTACCTGTAAGGGTTGGTGCAGATGGAAAATATTCGGGGTGGGTAGTTTTTGTTGTGGAGAAAACAGCAGACGTAGATCGAAGGGCCCATATTCAATAGGATAATAATATGGTAGCATTTTTTATGGAGGTCGTAAACGAGCATGCAGTCCACCTGATGGCGAGTGGTCACTGTCACCCATGGACAACTGTTAGCAGTAGTTCATAACGAACAAGAGTTTTATCGAACGTCAATCACGGATTATTGATTAACGGTTTTTCCGGAAAATTGGAAAAACATGCTTTCGTATAATCTTCAATTACTCGGGTGTTTCTAAAGCGAATTCAATTTTTTTTCTTTCAATTGATGGGATATTTCATAGCGGAACTTTCTTTCTTGGACATAGATGTGACCCGACGGTAAACACTTCGGTTATGGGGTGGAAACCACCATCACTCCCCCTGGTTTTTAGATAATTAACTGATGGGATAACTCGGCTTGTACCGATTCGATTCTCATGAAACTTGGAACGAGAGAACTTCATCATAATATTTTATCCTACAAACCTAATAGGGTTGTAAGATAAAATATTATGATGAAAAATTTGACCTTCAACTCCTCAACTCTGATGCTGCAGGGATACTTAAAGCCTAAACCATAGAAACTATCCATTTGGTGCTTGTGGATATGTAAAGGTTATCAAGTAAAGATATGACATGAATGTTTTGGCCTTCAACTCCTCAAACCTGATGATGCAGGGTACTGCAAGCCTAAGCCATAGGAGTTACCCATTTTCTACTCACGGATACGTAGCAGAGGCATTCACTTTGAACTTCACTTTAATAAAAAAATCACTTTCAACTTTTCAAACTTCACGATGTATTGATATTATATGTATTGATATGTATTGATACTCAATGCCTTAACCGTGGGAGTTAGGCATTTGGTGCTTACCACCTAAGCATATTGCTTAGGATTATGTAGAGCTGTAGCGTTTTATATTGGATGGATTAGGTTAGGTTGGAACATAAAAGAAAACATAAACCTAAGTGAGCAGGGCGCGGCAGTGCCCTGCGAGCGGATGCGCTTAATTCATTTAAATTCAGACCTAATCTTTATTTACCTTAGTACAATTTCTAAAAGTGATGGCTTAGTCTTAGGTTTCGCTTAAATTTTACATATTGAAGGTTGAATTAACATTTGTATGTGTTTTGTGTGCATTTATATCTACAAGGCAAAATTAGTAATATTATACTAGTACAAATATAAATATATCACTAAAAAGTGTGATTTTTTTTTCCAAAAAATAACACCGACTTCCATGCCACAAAAATGTAAAAAATTATTCAAATATTCATATCAAAGTAAAAAATATTTCGAATATACTCGTAGAATATAGTTTCGTGGTCGTGAACTAGCGAAGTATGTTGAGCGCCGACTACAGGACTATGTACTATGCACAGTCTATGTACTAAACCAACATATTTAAATTATTATTTACTTTTTGTGGCATGGAAGTCGGCGTTATTTTTGGTAATTTTTTTTTAAGATTTATTCGAGAGACTTAGCCCGTATAGGTTATAAAAATTAATCAGTTCTACGAGGAATGTGATTTGGTAAGCAATTCATTTCACGCTTCAGTCATAGACTTCCTGATATAACTTCCATAATGATAATGATTCCTGTTACCAAAAGCTGATTTAGGTTACATTAACAAAAGGTTTTTTTAGTAAATTTAATAAAAGTCTCGTATCGTCGTCATTATATTATTAATTCCTGAGGTCAAGGGGATGATGTTGCGTATTTATACAGAAATCAAAAATACAAAATGACGCGGACGTAGTTGGGGTCTCAGCTAATGTAACATAAATGTTCCAGATGCGTGTTCTTACGTCATTCCCATACTCCATTGAGACAATACATCAAATGTTCAAAAGATCCTTCCAGCCGTAATGTTTTTATCGCAGGGAAATGGTGGTGTTAAAAATTTTGACTTAGAGCGTAGATGATAAATTTTATTCTGGAAATTTATCAGTGCAGCGCGGAAAAATTAGCCCAAAAAAGAGGGGTAAGGTAACGTATATTCACATAGACCTAATGTTTTGAACACTGTTATAAATGAAAAGTGAAAATTCCCCATCCGGATGGATGGGGAATTTTCACTTTTCTCATATCTGCAAGAAGAGATTCAAGGTCAAAAGTGAAAATAAGGGTTTTTTACGTTTTTCAGCCAAACGGTAAATTTGATCATAAAAATAGATCAGCTAAAAATTGTAGATCATGCAATTATCTACAATTTTTTTTTATATATTATTTCTCTTAAGAGTCACCGTTTCGGAAAAATGCACTCGTTTCTACGTCGTTTGTAACGTAGTATACTTAACGCGTGACTCTTCTTTAACGCGGTTTCCTCGTTGGCCTACCGGGGAAACCGCGTTAAAGAAGAGTTATTCCACGTTATATCGTGATTATTTTTAATTGAATACAATAATAAAAACAGTATATATACATTTATTCAGATATAACGAAAGCAGAACATCTCTAAGCAACTTCACAGAAATTAAAAAAAAATCTATATAATAGCACCACCCCTGAACAAGTT
>MOOZ01001242.1:34490-50280 GCA_002930495.1 Cecropterus lyciades
ATACGTTAAATTATATTGTAACATATGTAGATCCACATAAAACCAACTAGCTATTTGCTCAAATAACAAATCAAAAACATCGATCGCTTATTAATAAAAAATTGAACAACTTTTGACCGACTGTGTATTTCCTCGACTGAACAATCGATCCGTGACTATTCACAGAAGTGCGGTCAATTGGTGAAACTAGAAAACGAATACATAAATCGATAGCGACTAGATTGACTGTTTGCGCATTAAAGTCTACCAAACTGTTTGATCGTCATGAAATCGTACAATCACACAACTCGACAATACCTTCGACTAAGAGCTGCTCTATAATCCGTTCAATTTCAGAGTACAGCATTTACAATATAAAATATTAGTTTCGGATATACTCTCTTAAAATGGAATAACTACAGTAGAATACAGTAATGGTTGAGTAGTTTCGGTGGGGTGGGTGTTATTTTCTCTTAATGTACATAGAATTATATTCGACCAAATAACCCTAACATAGAAAACCACCTTGTTAGTGCGATCGAGTGACACTTTGACAACCGTAATTGACGTTGTACGTTATAAGAAGCATATGTCACTTAGATAAAGCTCTGCCCCTATGTCCCACTATGTCCGACTTCGCTAATGACAAACAATCCGTAAAGTTCAGCCATAGCAAATAGACTAGGTGGCCGTTTTCAAAAGCTATTTCCTACTACCTACTAGACGTAATCTTTACAAATCCGACTTACAGCATTGTCTCATGGAATACTGTAGGGCATACCCTATAAATTTTCAAATGTAATTTAATCTTATTTTCACGTGTAATTTTCTAGTGTACTTGTGTACGAGGGTACACAAGTGTTTACTTTGCAAAGTTTGAGCGTCACAATGTATTTCTCGTCACGGCTCAACTCTGATGTGTATTGTGCGGATGGAAATTGGTTTTCCGTATATTTTCCCTGTGACAAAGAGATTTGAAAAGTTTGATGCTTCAGTTTTTAAATTAAATTACTTTTAGCGTAGCGTGGAAACACAAAGTCTACATTCGTTCCGAGTTTAGAAAGTAATTTTTATGGTTTGCGTATTCAAATAAATGACTACTCGTTTCAGTACTATAGGTAGGTCAATATATCCGTTTTCTCTTTTAGAATGAAATAAATAAGATGCTCAGTTAGTATCTCTCTTGGAACGTTCATCCTAAACGCATGGTAATTAAAGCACTAAGGAACGGTAGAACTCTAATGATTCGATATAAAAAGGCGAAGTGCTTAAAACCTCACGAGTATTATTTTGATGGATTATGAAGGACTTGAATGGTTTAATCTTATTGGGTAGATTGGGTATTATAATGTTAATAGGTACATAGTGTGCGTTGGTAAAAGCTTAACAATTTAAGATCAAAGGCAACACCACTACCTTAAATACTATCGCAGTAGAGGGCGCCACAATACTAATTTCGGGTATATCCAAAAATTATCGACTACCCTCATTTTAATGTCTATCCCTACTCGTATTTTTCACCCTTGTAACGCGTATTAGGTATGTACTTTTTTATTTTATAAAGTCGGTGAAAAATATCAATTACAACGTTCTAGATATAAAAGCCTACTACCGGTAACCTACATGTCTCCACGTAATCAATATTATTTCGTAATGGCCGTCCATAATACCCAACATCAAACATGAAACGGTACATTTTACAACTTGTATTTATGTTAAAAGCTATTACAAGCATTGAATGATAAAACGCGGAATAAGGGCCGTATTATTTTATTGTCAGGATGGTACGCACATACATAGGGTAGAACCTGAATGATATGACCGGGAAGGAAGGTATTATCTATTAATATTGTAGTAGCAAACTTATAATTGAAGTCGCAAATGTGAACTCAGTCCACCTGATGGTGGGTTCCTTTCGCCCATGGATATCTGTAATACGTTGCTACGTCTGAGGGTTAAGTTGGAACGACTCGGATACTCCTTACCACCTTGTGTCGCCTTCCTACCAAAACATGGCGCTCAACGCTATTGTTATTAGACAGAAATAGGTGTGGTGCTTCCGAAGTCGAACCACAAAAGGGTTCCTTCAAATTGTAGCTTGAGTTTCGGTGAAACGATGTGGATACCGACTGGCGTATGTGAGACGATAAAATCGTGGAGGAGGTTACACACCTGCGATCGGCTTTAGATAAAGCCCCTGTTATACCTATTGTTCATACCTGTAAACGGAGGGAGTTTAAGGGGGATTTTTCTATAATATTATGTCTTTACCTATGAAATTGTCGTTCTGCCGTAAGTACTGGCCATTTTTTTTTTGGCTGATAATTCTAATTTCAATTTTATTTTATTTTAAAAACATCGTCATTTGTTAATAGTTAGTGTTTTGTTTTCATCGCATTCGATATTTTGCTTTCGTTATCATGGATACGTTAAAAATTTTAAATGGTGAGATATTTTTTTAAATGATCTATCTATTTCCTATGTTATTTTACTACATAAACACCCAGACCCAGAACAGAATCTAAATCTATCATTCAGATCTGGCCGGGTATCGAAACCGAAACCCACAGCGTGTCAGGCCGGTAAAGTGACCGCTCCGCCACGCGGGTCGTCCCGTCTCATATTTCATCCCGTCATAATTTAAGCAGTAATAATTTATTGTGAATTAAAATACGATAACTAACATTATATTTTTATTAATAAAATATTCCTACGGGCTCAAATGATTAATGTTATCCCGGCGTCCCGTAATATGTATTCCCAGAAATCTACAGATACTCGTCTGCTACAAATATGATCGTAAACGCAATTTTTCAAAAAGATTTATGGTGTCAGTAACAAGAAAACTCTAAACCTGGGCATCTCAACTAAATTGATACATATAAAAATAATATAAAGTTTTGCATGAACCGCATATTGAAAAAAAAAATTGTAGAACGGAGACTAGATAGTTATATGTTTCTAAGTTTTAAAGGATCATTGTCTATATAATAGAACACGTATCAAAAACTCCTTTAGCATTGCTACATTTTTATGCAATTGAAATTGCCGGCACAGCTACTTCTTAGTAAAATCTATTTTATTTATTTCCCTATTTACTAAAGCCATTTTGAAAAATTATGTACCCCATGTCACTCTGCAAAGTGAGACGATTCTAATGATATGTTTTTGTCAAAATCCTCCAAGGCGTTTATGCTGTAGCGCGTGCCAAATAAATATATAATATACATACATACGCTCGAAAAACATTACTCTTCTTTTGACGCAGTCAGGTAAAAAAAGCACGCTTATTCATGGAAACAATCATAAAATCTATCTAAAATTCGTTATTTATTAAGTTATCTATTTATTAAGCCAAATTTGATTTAATAACCATTTATTACAATAATGTCTAGATACAGGTAGGTTCAAAATGTCGATCACAACATATACGTAGGTACGCAAACAATAAAATTAATCTGGGTCTATTTGACTACGCAATATCTCAATAAAATATTTCAATAAAGAGCCACACTAAAAGCAATTAAATGTATGTATGATTTCAGGTTTATTTGATTTTATCAATCTATATATGTATATAAAAGTGAAAGAATGCTCACTCACTCACTCACCTATTGACTAAATATCGCAGAGCCTAAGCTACTAAAGGCAGAAACGAAATTTGACAATTTTGAGTTCTTTTTATGATGTAGACGTCAGCTAACACGGATTGACGGCAATAAGGGACGAAATTTTGTATGCAAGTCCGTCAATTTTGATGCAAGCTCAATGAAACTTAGTATTTAGCTTTGTGGTTTGATATAATGAAACATCTATTTCGCCGTCTTTGAAAAATGAAACCCTAAGGGGGTTAAATAGGGGTTACAGTTTTTTCGGAAGCCCGTCAATTCTGACGCGAACTCAGTGAAACTTTGTATTTGGCTTTATGGTTTGAAAAAATGAAACAAATATTTCGCTGTTTTTGAATAATCAAACCTTTCCTTTTTTCCTTTGAAATCCAAAATGAAGAAAACAAGATGGGAAGTAAGGGTGAATTAAGATGAACTAAACTAGTAACATCGTTAAAAACATTAAAACGAAAAAACCGACAGCTTAAAGCGAAATTTTTGTTCATAATGATATATATTTAAGTAACGCTTGATTAACAGAAACTTATATATACCTTTTCTGTTTCTGTCAAAGTAGTCAAGTATATATATATATATATATTATATTTGTCGTAATAGTAAGAAAAAGTCGCCCCTCTTTCTCCTTTTTCCTCTAATTTCAGGCGCCATTTCTAAATTATATAGCCTATGTCACTCTCTAAACTGAGACGATTCTAATAATAAGTCATACGTCACAATTCGTCAAGCCATACAAACATACGCTCGAAAAACATTACCCTCCTTCTGACGCAATTGGGTAATAACAGCGATACGTAGATTTTACTCGTATGTGAAAACGTGGACATAACAGATACTTAATAAATTATTTATTTATCGCTCACCAAACAAACCATAGAAACCTAGTGATATTTGAGGAAGGTAATAAGATTTAGACCTCTAGCGAGGGTCGTGTAGGTCTTCGTCAGATAATAATTTAATCTATCCATTTCATTTTATCCTGTTTCACTTTACTCCGAAACCACACGGGAGTTTACTGCGAGCTTTTTCGCTTCTAATAGTTTATCAGAACCTAATCATTGAATGAAAATAATTTTAACATCAAACCATACCAATGTATTGATTTTAATCAACGAGTATTTTTTGTGTGTGATAAGTGTCGACAAATGTTGGATCCAATGTTGGCTTAACAGACCAGTTCCACAAGACGATTGATGAAAGTAATGATGAGAATGAATGTAGATATTGTCAATATGTTGAGTACTCTACTATTTCACCTAAGTTACTTCGTAAACAGACGATTCTTTGTAACTAGTAACATAGTTAAAAACATTAAAACAAAAATCTCGACTGCTTAAAACTAAATATTTGTTCATAATGATATATATTTGATTTTTATGTCTATATGAGTTTTTGTAAAAATTGTCATGTAAAAGGATCATACTATATATATTTTTAGATTGCACTATTTACCAGCTTTCATTTGATACCCATATTGTTGTAATAGTAAAGAAAGTCGTCGTCCTCTCCCCTTTTATTTCCAGGCGCTGTTTCTAAAATTTATATAGCCTATGTCACTCTGCAAACTGAGACAATTCTATTGATATGTTTATACGTCACAATCCGTCAAGCCGTTTGGTAGAGCGTGCCCAATAAATGGACATACATACGCTAGAAAAACATTACCCTCCTTCTGACGCAGTCGGGTAAGAACACGTATAAAAAATCTCTTTATTATATGTGTCTTTATTAGTCCGTTTACTTTTAATTTATTAGTTAGTTCATGTTTAGTAAACTTGTAATTCCTTTTTTTCCATTTGCTTCTATAGCAAACCTCTATAACATCTCAATATATTAAACGAAGGCCTGAATACTCACTACATAATTAATAGACAGGTAATAATAAAAAATCGTATGAACATCATCACATCACGGTTCATGTGTCGTGATTAATTACGATGTAATAATTAATGATGAACCATATCAATGTACGTATCTATGCGTGGTATTAAGTACGTACTACTGGCGGGTCTCCAAATGTATTATCTAATATTGTTATAAGCTTCCATATTTGAGACGTTATATGTTAAATAAATTTCAAACGCGTTCGAAGTTCCAAGGCACCACTGGCTTTCTAAAATTATATGCATATTACAAATTAATTATCATTGCTTTACGATGTGGGGAAAACATCGCGAGGAAACCTACATACTTGAGAGTTTTCTAAAAATAATCAAAACTTCATATACAATTTTTCATCGTTAAATTTTTCATCTTGTCTATCATTCGTCGGGTCGGGATATCGAACCCCAGAAGAATGTGACACGTAACAGAAAAATGAAAATTTTTCTTATACGTGGATAAAGAAATTTCAATTTAAAAACAAAAAATTACATTTATGCCAGATATTTATTTATTATTATTGAAATATTGAATGTTGCAATAACAAATAGGCTGATAAATAAAAGGCTAATAACGCCAAAGTTTCAATTCGAAATTAATATAATATGGATAAAACTGTATATTTAACTTAAAATTGATGAATTTTGATTTGTGCGGTTATTCATACAAAACAGCGATATTTTATTTAACCATATTATAATAGAAATGGAAGTTCCGTGTGTTCTCGGTCTTTTCATGGATGCTGTAAAAAGCAATTAAGAGAGAAAATCCAGAAGATGTAACATTAACGCTCACTGAGATCACCAAGACGCATGTCATACGCGGGGAATATTGGCAGGAACCCTTGTGAGGGGAGGCCTACGTCCTGCAGATGCCCTCAAAAGGGTGATAGATGGATTTAGAAATTGTAAAGGTAGGACTGATTCTATCAAGGGTATGTTATTATTATTATACATACAAAAGTTTGTGAGATTTATGTATGTTTGTTAAACTTTTACGCTAAAGTTACTGTTCGGGTTTTGCTGAAATTTGGCGCAAAGCTATTTCATAGTGTCCGACCGAAGATCTATTTTAGGCCGAAGCTGAAGCCGATTGTTCGGCTATGGCCACAATCTTCGACCGAAGATGAAGGTTGAAAAACCATAAGGAATTCAGTTCTAATTATTTTTATAGTATGGAAGTAACAAAGGAGCATGCAGCCCACCTGATGGTTAGTGACCACTGCCGCCCAAGGACACCCGTAATCAACCCTAGGTAAGATCAAAGTCTCACCTAAGGTTAGCCAGAGATGCGTTGCTACCCCTGAGGACTGAGATGGAATGCCTCGCAAAAGAATGTCTCCCTTACTACACCCTTCAGACCAGAATACAGCAGCGCATAACACTGCTGTTATTAGGCAGAAATAGGTGTGGCGGTTGTGCTTTCGGAGTCGAACCACAAAGAGTTCTACCATCTTAATTGGCTAAAACTGTTTTTTATCGATTTTTGTTTTTGTAGATAAAGATCTATGTTGATTTTATATTTATATACTTACTTCGGTAAACTTCTAGAGCAGATTAAAATATCTTTGCTACTTTATTTACTACTCTTAATGTAAATTTTATACGCAATTGGCGACGCAAGCCCACATTGGAGTTATCACTTACCCTTGCGCTTCACCATCTCCATCACGGTATCGTGTATTCGTTACAGTTCGTTCAATTTAGGTGCTTGCTAGAACCTTTGACTTCGACTAAATCTTCGGCCCATTTTGGCCCAAGCCTAAGCTTCGCTCCGACACTAGTAGTTTATGACCTGGATGAAGACATGGGCTACTCAATATCGTGACCAAAGCCATATATGTCAGGTGGCAACGAAGTACGTTGCAAGCTCCATAAAATAAAAAAGTTGCCAGATAGTGTTGGCGCGGCTTGCATCTACCTGCGCCCGTATTTTTAGAAAGAGCCGTCTCACATTATTTATTCAATGTGTGCTGATTTAACAGGGCGGCCTTCTAAGCTAGCTCAGGGGTGAAGTAATGAAAAAATGCCATTACTCCTTTGTTTCCTGTAAGCTACCAGATGTTAGGGTTCTTAAAGCATTCCTTGTCGAATTACATGCTTATGTACGATCGGAAGTACTAAATGTATTTTCATTATGAGTATATTTATTGCGGCAACTTGTACTATTTGTTCGTATCCGCCTGCACCAGATTAGAAGGGTATTTTTTTTCCAGGATACGTCCAATTCTTTGGCGCGCTCTAGAGCTCAAATAGTTTTAAACAGCAATAAAAGGTATCATTAGTAGTTTTGGTAGCACAAATGATACTGGATACGTCAAAATAAAAAATAACTTCTATTAACAGTTTTACGTAAAATTATTACGTATTAAAAAAGGGAGGTACAGTCTGCTACTGTATGCTCTAGCGTACAAGTGTATCATGAAAAAGTTGGACGCAATTTTAAATAAAATCGGTAAAATATATGTATGATGGATGAATCCATTGTATGGTGACAGAAAATTGTTATAAACATGATATAAAAGGCAAGAACGTAGGAACTAAGTTTCTACTACTCAGTTCCTATATAAATTTCAGGTCACAGCCGTAGTTCACTACAGCCAAGACTGAACTACAAACAAGAGCTTAAATGTTGAATCACCAAGTTCGGTTGTTGGTTGTTGTTTTAATTAGTCGCTATCAAAGATGGCGTCTCGTTAACAAACATTAGAGCCGAAACACATCGACGACTGGATCTGTTTTGTTGTGATTCATATGAGACTAAGACTTGTGTGCTACTTCTTATCAGGCCATATTAGGGACTATTAGGGCTAAGGCACCCAAAAAAATTTAAGACCCCGTTGGACAAAGTAAACTGTTTTTTACGAAAAATACAACTGACATTTATATTTTTGGAGAACCTATTAGAATATGAATATGGCCCTTAGGTCGGGGCCCCTGGACAAGGGCCCCGTGTGCTCTTGTAGTAAATAAAAAAAATTATCGCTATTCGAGTTATTTCATTTTTAATTAATATAATAAATAAGTAACGCCTTATATACATAATGAAATGTCATTGTCACTCACAATATTTTTACGCTACCACCGGATCGGAAAAAGACCTCAACTGAGAAGATCCGACAAGAAACTCAGCGGGTTCATAAGCAGTGACAAGGAAATTGTTTCAGTGTCGTAAATGAGTAAGATAGAAATTATAAAAAATATGTCCTTGTTCTTTTTGTACAAACATATTTTAATGGTAGAACCTTAAATTCAACGCAATTTCAATGAATATATTAAACAATATATTTTTCATCAGACTGAAGATGCATTTCATCAGACTGTATACTCATTTAGTATACAGTCTAACCGATGATGAGTGGGGAATGCCGCCCATGGACATCTGCAGCTCCATATATAACACGGAACCTGTATGATGGTGAGGGGGTGGAACCTCCCCGGTCGTATAAAACTGGCTCTACCACCTGGTACTATCGAAAATATACAACAGTCAAAATCATAAAAACAGTCCATCCCGCGTTCAGTCGTATGTGTGTTATGCCCTTAAACTTTATTGACACTAGACACAAGGTCCTGAAGACAACTTCTACGTTGCGACAGATGTAAACTTGTACAATTTCAAGTTTTAACCTGGGAATTTGATACCTGTAGCGCGAACCGTTAGAGGCGACGTAAGGCATTTCAAAATATTGTGTGTGTAATTCATACACGGTATAAAAAAGATATAAAAGATAGTAATGTAATATTAATAATAATGAAATTGGTTGGTAAGGGACCAAGAATATAAAGTACAGTGTAATGTATTCTATTTCAATTTCTCGCCGATTTAATCCTATAAATTTATGAGCTAGTTTCTTTTTCGTGACGCATTTTCGTTTCATCGAGTTTCAAATCACAACGATTCTCAGAAACGTTTCATTTCAGAATGAGAATGTACATTGCCTCTAATGCGAGTTTATTACATGCTCAAAACAATAATAGGCTAGTTGACTGTTTTTGAAAAATTGGCTTATAATTTGTCTTATGATGTCTAATCTACCAATAAATATTCATATTACACAAAGAAACAAACATTATTATAACAAACATAACAAACATTTCATATTTAATTTTATATTTTTATTATAATTTTGACATTTACTCATTAAAACGCATCAAACTGTTATGGCTTCTCGAGTGACGTCACAGTTTGCATAACAACAAACATCGTAAGTTTTAGATGGCTAAACCTTTTTTGTTGCTCAATAATATTCATTAATCTAAATTAATTTAATCGATGAGATAGATATTTTGGATTAAAAACTAGCTTAAAAAACTAAAATCTGTCAATATTTTTATTACTGCCAACGTTTACGTTTTCGGACAACATTGCATGATATGGCTGAAAACGTTAATTTAAACGAAACGTTCCTTGCTATGTATAAGTGAAAACTTAATCTAGAAGGAACATTTTGAGGAAAAGTAATAAACTTGTAACACTGACGCGCGTCGCTTCTGTCCGTTTTACACGAAATTTAAGATACTAACCCGAGAGCTACGAATCATTCGCTCCAAGCGTCAATAGCTCATCGTTGCAAGCGTTAGCGAAATTTCAACAAAATTTCATGGCCTTGTAATATCAGACACATATTTTTACTTGACTGCGTCGAAAGGAGGCTAATGTTTTTCGAGCACATGTATGGATGTAGGTACATGTTTGTATGTATATCCATTTCTTTGGCACGTGCTACAGCCCAAACGGCTTGACGGAATTTCAAGAAAATATGGGTATCAAATGAAAGCTAGACCGTTACAAATATATATATATATATATATTTGTAACGGTCGGTATAATACATATATATATACATATACCTATATATGTATATATATGTATTATAACACTTTTATGTTACAATTTAAACGCAAACTTGACTTTAAAAAAGTAATACCCGATTGCCAATTCCAGTTTTAGCAGTAGATTATTTGTTTTCGTAATAATTTGTTGTTAACGTTATTAGCGTTTTTAACGCTCAACGCTCACGCTAGCCGCGCAAGGCGATTCACACTTGGAGCTTATGTGACATGGCTCTCAAGTAAGAGTCCGTCTGAGGTGCCTAGTGCGTTTGATCGGCGACAAAAAGACACAAATTCTCAATATTTCTTTAATATTATAAGAACACAAAATACGTGCGATGATAACCAACATTTCTCCAGCAACGTGTGCTTGAACTAAAACTTAGTAACGAGTGTTCCTGAGGGATAAACGTGTACTTTGACTGTGTCTCAGCCGTGCGTACACAGCGTACACACTGAAATCATATTTACGCATTGCCGGTTCGAACTTCGATCCCAGTTTGCAAATATTGTTAACGATGTAGTCCACTTGATCGTAAGTGGTAACTATCGCCCATGGACATCTGCAAGCAACATACAGAGCAAGGGGTCTATCTGAAGTCAATCACAGACGCGTGTGACTCTGCCTAAGATAAACCTAAGATGGTCATCTCATATAAAAGTGAGCCGGCAACCACCGGCTTCCAGCGAACGCTTAACTGCTTTGCGTTAGAATGTAGGATACTGCTTGACCTGATGTGATATGGTCTAGGAACTTAACAAGATTTATTTAATTTCATCGATACAACGAATCGAAACAAAATTCTGTTTGCAATTGTAATATTGGGTGTCCCAAAATTTATTGAATTTTTTAATTGAATAGAAAACAAAATTTCTAATCTTTTGATTGTTATTTTTTTATTGTATCATAAACTACACAGGACAGGGTTATTTATGGAATAATAACACATCGGGCAAATGGTCTCCACCTCTTTGAATGTACACTCTTTTGTCGAAATTTTCTATGACTATTTTGCATAAATGTAGCTGAATTTCGTAATGCAGCGTTGAATCTCTTCCTTTAATGCACGGTTGGTATGGGCTAGTTGACATTAAGCTGTGATTTAAATAACATCATAAAAATAAATCAACTGAGTGTGGTGTGAATTGTTTCACGGGATGAATGGCATGTGACATTGTCCTGGATTGTCACACTCACGCAATGCTTTGATATTGACATTTCGACGGCTTGGTTTTGGACGACCAGTGTATTTGGTTCTATACAGTTGACGAAGTTAAATCACTATTCCGACCATATTTTCTATGAAAGTTTCAAATTTCGGCCTCCAAGCTTTCATTATTTTTGAAATATTGTTCAATAATGAAGATACGTTGTTCTATAGTATAACGCTCCATTTTTACTAACCCTAAGCTGTCAGCAGTCGAATTGTTTTTTTTAGGGTTGAAAACACAATAATGCACAAATGGTGACAAATTTAAATCTTGCGTTAATTTTGGGACACCTATATTAAGCATGCCTTCTGTATGAATTCGAGTGAATGACCATTAATAAAAAATACTTTCATAATGAATAATATTTTTTTTCTTTATCACAAAGCTCGTTTGACATAAACTAGCAATTATTCATAGCATATTTTTCGTTTCAGGAAATACAAACAATGTTTTGTGCGTGAATAGTGACCATTTAACAGCACCCATTTAAATTTATATGAATGACGTCAAAGCATACCAGTTTAGATTATTTGTTCCTACACCTAAATATATTTAGAGGTTGAAAGGTACAGCTTATTTTAAAATTCATTCAACATACGTTAAGACTAAATATGAACTTTATATTATAATATACATGTTTAATAATATTGGAGTAGCAAACGACCATGCAATGGTAATTGGCTCCTGCCGTCCATGGACATCTGAAATCAACCCCAGATAAGATCAGACTTAGGTACTGCGATCAGTCAGTGATCACCGTCACACGTATTCTGCCTAAAAACAGCATTGTTTAGCGCTGTTATGTTAAGGTTTGAAGGGTGTGGTAAGAGAGATATACTTCTTCGAGGCGTTCCAACTTAGTCCTCGGATGTACCAACGCATCTGTGTTATATAGCACAGAGATTCTTTCAGAAGTCAATCACGACGACTTTTGAAAGAATCTCAGTGCTATATAAAATGGAACACAGTTTTTTTTAATTAGCAAATGACCATGCAATCTATCATGGTATGGCCCCTGCCCATGGATATCTGTAATCAATCCCAGATAAGTCTGGAGTACCATCTGATCACCTTCAGGGTGCTTTAATGTGACGATATACCACTAAATAACAACTAACAATAGATCTACAACGATCACAGTAACATTTCTTTAATCGCCCCCTACTCCCTACCGTCTTAGTACGAATTAAACATTTTCCTTCAAGAATTTCAGAGTGTGATATAATGCCCTTAAAGCAGTAAACGTTTCCTTTCTCTTGAGCAAGAGATGAGACAATGTATCCGTTTATGTGGATTTAACGAGTTCCTTTGTTCGTTCCGATAGAGTGGTCTCGTACATACGTAACTGAAATGTACGGATAAACACCGATATCTACACACGTTGTGTGTCGACATTGAGTGTCGTATACATTTTTAGTCAAAGGCAAAATTTGGCAAACGTTAAAGCTTTTCGTTGAATTTTAACGACACCACCGTCTTATTATTTGTACCTTATAATAGTAGTGTTATCCGAGGGCCCTGAAAATTTCGCTTGGCACTGTATGCGTCAACGTTGAACCAATTTCAGTGCCCTTAGTACGAGTTTTTCTTGATTCCTCAAGACAATCACTGTTTATGTTTTTCGTACATAAATACATTGCAGTGTATACTACACGTTTTAGTTTTCGTTTTTGGCCATACCTTGCTTACTTTGAAATGTTGGGCGAAAACATAAACAATAATTGTTTACATATGTTATTTGATCTGATCCATTTTGTCGCTTTTGTCCATGAACAGCAACGACCACTGTCGTGGATGCATGCTCGTTTAATACTTAGCATAATAAAGATATAGATATTCAATATAGGATATAAGTATACGAGATATAAACTAATCTCATAACCGCGTTTGTAAAGGTGTTTACCCTTAACGACCCTTACATCCTGCTCACTTCCTAATCGAATCAGATGAAACGCGATACTTAATAAAACCAGAGATTTAGGAAAATTTACCTGGAGGATATTTCATTTTGATGAGAAACATCTATAGGCGCATATAAACCTGATCGTCGGCGTCGCGATCGCCACACCGTATTTATTTTATCGCTGTCTATTATACATTTCGGAACAATTAAATATCGAAAAAAATTAAGCGGACTGCGGTGTTAGTTCGACATAGTGCTGGGTAATAGTACCCATGTAGATATACATAGTACCCACTACGAATAGTCGTAGATGGCGTTATTTTCATTATGCTATACAATAGGTCTTTGAAAACCTATGAAATTGCCGTTTTTCATGAAATAAATGAAACGTACTTTTTCTACATTTTTTATGTCTATTAATCAAAGTAATCCCCCATACAATCAATGCATTTTTGCCAACGCATTGGTAGCTTGATGATTGATGCCCTTGTTGAAGAAATCAGCTGGACGGGAGGCAATAAATTCTTCAAAGGCATTTTGTACTCCCTCTCGGGTATTGAGCCTCCCGAGCTTCTCCATCATGGTGTTCAGTTCTTCACAGTACACATCTGCAGGAATGCTAATCCCGTTTGGTAAGAAACTGTGATGAACTTACACCCGTATTAGACCACCTAAAAGTGACCATCACTTTTCTAGGGGTAAGTTTTTGTTTAGGGCATTGTTTGGATGCTGAACCCGGGTCCAACCAATTTGCTGAGCGCTTACGATTGTCGAACAGGATCCATTTATCATCACATGTAAAAATGTGGTTTAGGATTCCTTCATTTGTATGCCTGTTGAGCAGTACAAGGCACGTCTCAACGCGTACTTCGCGCTGGCGATCATTGAGTTCGTGGGATATCCATTTGTCACGCGTTTTTACCTTGCGAATTTGACGCAAATCGACCAATATTGTTTTGATGCTAACGTCGAAAGCTGCTGCAAACTTTGGTCATTATCGACCTAAGTTTTCGGAGGACCATGGGGTTCATTTTTCAGATCAAAATTTCCAGAACGGAAGTGCGAAAACCAATGACGGGTGGTGCGTTCTTTTTTAGTATTTGCTCCTTAAACGTCGTTGATGTTGCGTGCCGCTTGTGCCGTAATGTTGCCACGACGGTACTCATATTCCATAATTACTCGAATTTTTAACATATCCATGATGTCAAAAATGTTCGAATGCGATGAAAACAAATACTAACTATTAAACAAAATAAAATTGAAATTAGAATTATCAGTCAAAAAAATTTTGATTTGAAATGGCCAGTACTGCAGGGCGGCAATTTCATAGGTAAGTTAAGACTTAATATTTAATTCCTGTCGCAATCTTGTCTTTTATGCATATTATTTGTACGAACACGATGTTTTACATCTGCCAGGCGTCCCGTGACGGATTTTTTTTTATATTACGATTATTGCGTGCGTGTCGGACATAAATTATGAATAAATTACATTAAATGGGTTAATCTATAATATAATAATAATGTTTTTTTTTATTTTTATACTAAAGTCAGCGTTGAACGACTTTTTGCAAATTCCACCACGATTTTCAACAGATTTCATAGCCTCATGAGAGTTATACATTTGTTTTTAACGCGAATGTTTCATGGCTCTCGCGTAGTAAGTCAAATGTAGACTTTGACTCAAACATTTCATTTATTTACGTATACGTATTACGTGTATGTCAAAACATTAGGAAAAAAATATGTTTTACGAGAAATATTAAACTTTTCAACGAATAAACAACATTTCCTGCGGGCGTAAAACAGGACGGAAAACGACGAATATCAAGTTCCAGGCGATTTGTTTTCTTAATAACACAAAGAGAATACCGCGCCAAATTGTAACAAAACAAATCCAGCAAAATGCTCAAGAGAAGCGAAAGAGATTTACAAGATATTAAACAAATACGCATTGACACAGAAGCCTTCGTTTGGAAACCTCCACCGCGATAATCTATTAACACAATTCCGTTCAACTGTTCGCGATACGTTGAACGTTAATAACAATGTTTTCACTACATTACTTTGAAAACCAGTAATGAATATCAAATCGGGAGTACATTCGGAAATACATTGCGTAACTGCTAAGGTTTCGAGTCTCTTTTCGTAGAATGTAGGCGTTTATTTGTTTTTGTATAGCGTATCAAGTTTCAGTAAATTAAAGCTTATGAGGGCGCGACAGACGTGTTATTTGATATTTATTATATATTGAAGCTGGTTGGTAGAACTCTTTGTGGTTCGACTCCGGAAGCACCACCGACACACCTATTTCTGCCTAATAACAGCAGTGTTAAGCGCTGTTGTGTTCTGGTC
>MOOZ01001242.1:56607-67293 GCA_002930495.1 Cecropterus lyciades
GTGGTGGGATTGGAAGGGCATTATTCATTATGATCTGTTACCACCAGGCAGGACTATCGATTCTGAACTCTACTGCGAACAACTTATGAGATTAAAACAAGAAGCTGAGAGAAAGCGGCCGGAATTGATCAACAGAAAGGGTGTGGTGTTTTCATCATGATAACGCTAGACCTCACACATCTATAGCCACTCAGCAAAAATTAAGAGAGTTTGGCTGGGAGGTGTTAATGCATCCGCCGTGTTTCGGTCTCTTCAGAATTCTTTAGGCAGTGTTAGGTTAACATCACGAGAGGACTGCCAAATCCACTTGTCGCGGTATTTTGATGAGAAGTCTCAAAATTTTTATAGCAATGGGATCATGTCCATACCTACAAGATGGCAAAAGGTTATCGAACAAAATAGTACATACATACTTTAGTTAAATGTAAATAATATAATAAATGTAACTATATTAAAAAATATTTTGAATTTTCTTAAAAAATGCGAAGAAACTTTTTCCCCAACCTAATATAATTAAACTAATATAACTTAACTAAATATAAACTAAGAAGACGCCGTAAACATAAAATTTGATAATGAAATTCGTAATGCAGACTCGTTGTGATAATCGCTAAAGATCGAATCGGTACTTTCCAGTAACATTAACACAATTTAATAATATATTCCTATGCTTGTTTCTGACATTCCGCAAATCCGGATACACGGACAGCAGAAGACCAAGTACAGACACGGACTGGACGAATGCTCTTACGATACGTGTCGGTCTGTCGGACTTAAGATTTGAAACCATTCTCTACATTATGACTAGGTTAGGTTAGCAGCCGGACCACCTGATGGATAGTATTTATCGTCGTTTATGGACATTTGGATCACTAGATGAGTTTCTCTATAAAGAATAGGCCCTAATGTTCCGGACAAGTGGATTCCGTTCCGGTTCGATTTTACCGTACTTTCCATTTCAGAACACAACAATGCTTTTATAGGACAGATATAACAAGAATGGATTTCACCAATTTTAACAAAAATGTTTAAACGGAATTTTGGTAAACGAAGTCGATCTAGATATTAAAGAGCAAAATTATCGTTAAAAAATCGAAAATAATAAAATTCACGAATGAGGAGTATCTAAAATACCTTCAAAACTACGCGCGTGACAAAACAATATAATAAATACTTCTTAAAATAATATTTAGGTTCCAAGAATATAAAGCTCCTTCTAGCGATAACGAAGGACGTTAGATAAGCCACACGGAAAGGGCATCCGTCATAAGACATCCTTTGAAGTCAATGGTAGCCATGGAATTGAATAAAAGAGCTTTTTATACGGCCTTTTTATATGCAAATCATCCGGATGTTACATCCTAAACCAACTTCGCTGAGGTCACTGTAAAAAGACAGTGGTATAACTCATTTTCATAAAGTACATAATATGTAATGGAAAATGTAATGACTAAAAAAATACAGTCAAATTGAGAACCTCCTCCTTTTTGAAGTCGGCTAAAAATGGCAGCTTTTGTACTTGATTCTCTCTCATATAATATAGAAATTTCAAATGCCATTTTTCAATAAAATCTATTGGAACAAGTTATATGATTATATATTTGTTTTTTTTTTTAACATAAAAATATCTCACGTTATACTTAAATGTAGACGATATAGACAAATACAAATTATTGTATATCGTTAATCTAAATAAAAAATAGATTTGAAAAGTGTTAAAAAAATCCAGACTAACACATTTTATATTAATTTACCCTTATTTCTCCCCGTATAAACCAATAACAACATTTTATATTTTTTAATTTAACATTAAGCATAATATTATATTTTTAATTTAATTTAAGCATAATTTTTATTAAGCATACGATTATAAGTTCTTCAACCATCAGTAAACCAGGAGTCAAGATTTTCTGACGCCGATAACCCAGCAAACAAGCCCTTCTAACGCTGATAGGACAAATCTCCAAAGACTATAAAATTCTTCTAAAACTCACCTGTTATAGCCCAGAGTTCCTTTAAACACTCCTCTCTGGATCGCTGGATCGCGGACCGCTTCTGAACTTCAGGGCCCGACTCCAGATACTCGAACAGCACCGCTCCAAGCAGCACATACATGACAACTAGCGCCACTAACCCAACTTGCGAACAAGCAGCTCTGACGCAACCAGCCAACGCGCGGCGAAACAAGCCGGGCTGTTCGCGACCATCCAATGACACTTCGGACGACATTGTAAAAATTTAATTATTTTTTATCTGTTAACATTGTACACTACTTTTACATCTTTCGACACAAATTACTTGCTTATTTTTATTATGACATTTTTCGACACTAATTTTGTTTCTTACTTTACTTTTAACACTGGATCAGATTTTCGCTAACACTTTATCCATTATAGGTTATCTGAAACAAAGAGAAAACCTGTTAATTAAGTAAAGTGCGTCGTAACTCAATAATAATGGATCTTGAACTGTTTTTTTCGGGCAATGAACGCTTTCTTTGGAGTTTTATAGTCGTTTTAGGAACCGCCAGTAAAATTACCTTTTACCGCAACAATAACTTTTCATAATTGGAAATTTGATATTCGTTTCCTGTTTAACAGTCCATTTCGGCGGGAGCCATTAAGTACAGTACCTGTCTAAATTATATTTTTCTTCATAGTTTCTCTCTGGAAAGATTTAGGAATTACTATTTAAATATACTCGTACTTTGTACGAATTAACTGACAATAATCCTTTCAGTCGAACAAGTAACATTGTTAAAAAAAGATTTTTTACGTTTTGATATCCATAAATTAACGTTTTTAATACGTTCTCGTCAAAATAGTCAAGTAAACGTATTTTAATATATATACTTTTAGATTGGCCCCCTCTTACCCCTATTTGCAGCAACAAACTGAGATGATTCTATTCGTCAAGCCGTTTGGGCTATCGCATGCCAAAGAAATTGACAATTTATTGTTAGTTAAATGTACGAAATGGATATAATTGCTGTATAAGTCCTTTATATATAAAAATATTATAAAAAATGGAATTTGAATGTCTGTCGTGTAATATCTTCTTTCGAAATTAGAAGTACACACAGCTGTACGTAACATGATTTCATAGCTTTTTAATGTGCCTATTTCCAAAACACTGCACTGCTATTCTTTATTCAGCTCAGTGAGTCGTACCCATGACGGGAGGTACGTATTTAATTCAGATATCATTAATATTATCATAAAGTCTAGTCTTTAGTAGGCTAATGTACTTTGTGGTTTGAGTGCGATGACCTCAACACCATAAATAAATAAAAAGGCTATAATATCAAACTCTTTAAAGTTAATTAATGACGTACTTTTGGTCGTTACACATTATAATAATATCCTCGTCGTCGTCTTATGATCTGGGCCTCCTCCAACATCTTCCAATCCAAATTGTAGAAGGAGAGATTATGAGTGAAGGTCTAGGACTGGAGGGAGAAATGTATGAAGTCCACGAATCAGGAACGATATAACAAGACTAGTGGATAAGTATTGGAGAACTAAAATCCTTATAAGGTGAGAGGTGACTACTAGAAAAGACCTACGCGGACAACCATGGATGGAAAAAGTTACTTCAGTGAGAAGAACATTATAACAATGTTAAATGCAATCATGAGAAATACGTGACTGAGGTCTATAGGGTAAAAGGTGTGTGTAGTCTACTCATTCGGCCTGCGTGGCGGATGAGGCTAGACCAGGGATGGCGAACCAATGCCAAAATAACAGCGACAAGACATTTATAACACAATAACTTCATCTACCAATGTCTGCGAGTCATTATTTCCAGAGATGAATAACTTTAAAGACTCTCTTATAAACAGTCTAAGAGACCAATTAAATTCACATTCTGATTGAAGTAACTCCAAAATTTGTTATTTTTCACACCTATTTAAAATAACGATTCGTTAATATTTAGTATTATTATTTTACCAATTATCGCGAAATCAAAATTATTTAAGGGCACGTAAATTGCCTCATTAAATACTAATTTGGAAAAATGTCTTGTTAATACATAAAGGTTTGTCATTTCTGGGCTAGACCCCTCTTAGAAAGAGATTAATAGAGAAACAAGAAATTATTATGAAAACAAAAACCCGATAGCGAATACTGAACATGGCATGCGACTTTTTTATAATAATAGTATAGTGAGACAAAATCGTTATTATAATATATATAATTTTTATAATGGTATCTTTTACAGCTTTCATTTGATACCACCATTGTTATGATCATGAAAATAATCATCCCTTCCCTCTCCTTTTTTTCTGTTCACAGGCGCATTATTTCATAATTATAAAGCCCTTGTCAATATGACAGCTCAGACGATTCTCTTGATATGTCTTATTAGAATCCGTCAAGACGTTTAAACCGTAGAACGTACTAAAGAAATGGACATACATACATACGCTCGAAACATAACCCTCCTTTGACGCAGTCGGGTAAAAATGGGTAGTTGATAATAATTATGATGAATATAAACCAGGTAATATAATAAATTACTCAAGATAGAGTTAATCGGAGCAATCAAAATAATTTATTTTAATTAATCCTAAGTAATTTATTCAAAATTTCTTAGAGATAAATTGAGGTAAATTTAGAAAGTGAAACATTCTCTGAATACAAAATTTCATTTAATTTATTGGAACCTTTACTGACAATTTTTTAGAAACAAGAAAGTATATATGTGTAGTTATACGCAAGTGTCGTTTATTTTTTTTTTTGTTTAATATGGAATGGCAAATATATGCTAACACATTATTTTATGTGCTATGGCCCTTAAATTGATCTTTTATCAATATGTATCTATAAAAACATCACCCTCCTTCTGACGCAGTCGGGTAATATAAATTAAACTTCGGAGTGTCTGTACATAGAATATATTTGCAAAAAAAGCGTGGAGGACTGAGAATATGCAATAGTCATGTCAACATTTTTTTCAGTTTTAATCTGTCTCTTGAAATCGCACAAAACCAAAAGTACTGAATTTAATTTAATGAAATAACTTAATTCATAGTACGTTTCTTGAGATAACATTCTTTATTTTATTGAATTCATGTACTCTATGAAAAGTTATTACATTTCAAATAATTTTACCTCCTTTTAAACGCGGGTGAAACCGTGAGGAATTAAAAATAATGTTAAAGAGTACGCATCTACTCAGTTACTCTACAACTTTCTGTTTGATGAAAATTTACATTAAATATACATTTTTATAACAAAAATGTTGTCCAACACGACCAAATTACACCGTCGTCATAAATCATAACTTAACGGGAAAATGTCACGTAATGATATATCGACGAAAGTGATGAAAACTTTGGAAACAAAAAACCCTAATATTTCGATCTTCTGGGATCCCACATATATTAGTCAGGGCTACCACAAAATGTGTATTGAGAAATCTGTATAGATTGATGGCTACTAAAACTTCCCACGGGAGAAAAGGCCCGGTCCTACACCCTTGGAGGCCTCAGAGGATCACCTGATGAGGGATGCGAGCTTGACCATAATTAACCGGTGTCATGGTACAGGTATCTATCCTTCGACCTTTTAAGGTCCACTGCTGGTTATAGGTTCACCCTAATTTGCTCCATACTTATTGCTAATATATCATCGTTCCTGACATGTCCCATTTGTGATTCTTATATGGTTTTGGTAAACACCGCAAGACTTATTATTAAATCAAGGAAAGGATATAGTCAAACAGTCAATACACAGAATTGGTTAAGCCTGTTGTTAGTGAAAATATTACAAAATTAATACACGAGGCTATCATTATCCTCCGTTGATAATGATAGCACGAGAAACAAAACTACAAAAAGGCAGGCGCAAGTACAAATTCGTGGCGTATTCCTAAATCGAACAGTTTTCGGCTGCGAAATAAATTCACTTACAAAAATTTTTAGACAGACCAAAAAAGGGAATAAATATCCTTAAAAAATAATGTTCAATATAGTCCCAGAACAAGATTTTTTTTATAGTAAGGACGTAGCAAACGAACATGCAGCCCACCTGATGGTAAGTGGCTACTGCCGCCCATGGACATCTGTAATCAACCCTAGGCAAGATCAAAATCTCACCTTAGGTTAGCCACAGATGCGTTGCTACCCCTGAGGACTAAGATGGAATGCCTCGGAAAAGTATGTCACCCTTAACACATCCTTCAGACCAGAACACAACAGTGCATAACACTGCTGTTATTAGGCAGAAATAGTTGTGGCGGTGGTGCTTCAGGAGACGAACCACAAAGAGTTCTACCACCTTATATAGAAATAGAAAGTCTAATGTTTTTGTTTTAAATGTTTAGAATATCGCTTGTTCGAACGTTTTATTTATATATTAACTTTGAGTTGTCAAACGATTTACTGTGTTTGCAAACTATAACTATCTTTTCATTTATCTTGACAAATGACCGTTGCTTTTATCGGATTTATCGGCCTTATGATGTACCATTTGCCTCAAATATCTGCTCCAAGGTTACCAAACCTAAAAAATGCTCGTAGCCTGACTAGTTATAATAGAGACATCAGCGTCTGATGCTCGTATTAGGAGACTGACGTTCTCAAAATAAGTAATCTATAACTTTTCGAAATTTGCATATTTTCATCTACTTATAAACGATCGAGAATATTGTTTCACTGATCTTATTCATCGTAAAGAAAATGAGAAACGACGTTTATCTTCACCATACATTAGTCCGACCGAGGCTTCGGCTTGGGCCGCCATCGGCCAAGAAACCATCAAAACCTTCTGCTTCGGCCAAAATGGACCGAAGTCTTGGCCGAAGACGAAGGTTTCTAGCAAGCGAAAAAAATTGTCAAACTTTAACGAATGCACTACACTGCGATTGAAATGGTAAAGCGCAGAGGTAAGCGCACAGTCCATAGTAGGCTTGTTTTTCTAGTTGTGTTCAAAATTCACATTATTTAAAAATGTTATAATTTTTTCAAAGTTATGATGATTATGAGAAGTGGATATGAAATATTTGAACAGCACTAAAAGTTGTTTATATAAAATCAACATGTATATAAAATGAAAATTTATATACAAAAGTTTTTTTAATTATTATATTAGATATTCAGTTTTTGGCATGTTGGAACTGATTTTCCTAGTTTTCAAACATTCGGCCAAAAATCGACATTCGGTCGGACACTACCATACATAGAGATCTTATTTTTGTCTCATTTTTTTATCTGTACGAGTTAATTACCGATTTTAAAACGGCTACACCGTTTATAACGGCTCTTTGACATAGAGAATAGTTTATTTTTAATGGCGAATAATTAAGCAATTTTAGCCCCAAAAACCTGTAATGTTATCCCGTTCATGTAAATGAAAGCAGATGGCAACTTAGTTGTCAATATTTTTTCGGGTACAAATAACTAGGTACATAGCCATTTCCAAAGTAACTATACTTTTTAATGTAACTCTAATTTTAACATCATTGTTAAGCGTTAAGCATCATTGTTAGGTACTGTACTTATTTAGCTAAAAAGACAATATTCATTTAAGTTTATAAATAAAGAATATGGAGTATCCTACGTCTGTTTATATCCCAACATACTTACCATAATTCAACAGCACTAAAAATAGGAGGCATAAACCGTACGTGAGTCCTTACTTTGACAAGATGTTCTAATTTTACACTTTTTTTACTTGCGCTGAAGTAACCAACAGAGCTCTGAAGTTTTTTAATATTTATAATGTGGGCAAATTTATTTACACAAGTGTAAAGCAATTACACTAACATAATATAAAACTAACACAATCAATTCATACTTTTTACAACACTTCCTTTGAAGAATTTATTTCCGAAGTACGTAAATAGTTCATACGATAAAGGGATCGAACACCCACCCCTATCAACGTTCAACGTAGTACTGAAGGCTTTTTGAAAACCCTAACGGTTTTCCACCGTTTCGTCCCCGCTATAGTTTACGTTGCGCAAACCTGCGGGAAGGCATTTCCACGTGGTTTAGTTCATATATTTACGGTCTAAGTAGCGACATCTATTGAGCAATCGTCAAATTATTACAGTTACACGTGAGACATGTTACCAAGTAGCGACATCTTTTGGATTTTATTCACTTTGTTGGGTTAGATGAAATCTATTTTAAATTTTAAAAAATATTGTTTAGAAGTAGATAAGTAGTAAAAAATATTGTTTAGAACTAATAAAAATATTAAATTTTGCGTACTTGCGGAAAAACAATTATAAATATTAGATAAGTTATTCCTGGTTATACTATATTTTTTAATCTTTGTCTGTCAAGTCTTCGTTATCTGTAATAGTGTTGCCAAATAATGTAACTTTACCTACTGACATGGTAAAAATAGTCTAATGAATTATACTCCGCCAAAAATATTTTATTTTTATTGACAATATTTTTTTATAAAATAACAGTTTATCAGATTGATTTCAAATGTAACAAAATATATTTACAATTTGTATTCCAGTATTATTACAACATTCCAGTATTATATTCAAACAAAACATATGAATAATGTTTTATTAAGCGCAACTATTGTAGTTTAAAGGCTATTTTCAAAAAATAAGAATTCCTTTCAAATTGAATTTCATTTGAAAGATCTTCCGACTAGGAAATTCGACTTCCTAATCTGGCAGCATTTTATCTCCACACTACTCTACAGACAGATTATACACATTCAGAATTACAGATGTAAATGTGGAAGAAATTGAAGGAAGAATCCACCAAAAAAAGTCAACTGACACGCTTTCAACTAATAATTTTAAGTTAAATAAGTAATTTATTCTCATTATATTTCGCCGCTTCTTGGTGAATTACAATAAACTTAAAGAAAAGCCGTAAAAATGAGTACAATACTAGAGAAAATCGCCGCTATTGAGTCCGAGGTTTGTAGAAGAGGTTATAACCACTGTATATATTCGCTTTAAAATTATGTTTTTCTACCAACTTCTGCAATGTACTCCTTTTACAATTCATGGTGCACAGCCTATATCGGTTTAAAATCAAAAATTTAATGGATGATTTTCAGATGGCTCGAACTCAAAAAAATAAGGCAACAGCGCTTCATTTAGGTATTTTAAAGGCTCGGTTGGCTAAACTAAGGCGTGAGTTGATCACGCCGAAAGGTGGTGGCGCCGCCACCGGCGAAGGTAAGATTTGGTGAATACTTGGAATTTAGAAAACATCTAAAAATTGAAATTTTGACCTTAAGTATTGCAAAAAAATGGTTGGAAAAGTAGATATATATTTGTATAGGAGTCAAAAGTGAAAGAAAAGTTCAGAGAATCCTGTGGTTCGAATCCAGAAATGCCACACATATTTCTGCATACTAAGCTGAGTGTTAAGCGCTGCTGCGGTTTGATCGGAAGAGTATGTTAAGGCAGAAATATTTCCGAGGTGTTTCAATTTAGACCTTAGGGGTTGCGAAGTAGTAACACATCCATAGCCAACCTTAGGTAAGACCCAAATCCTGTCTTCAATGAAGATAGATTTATGGAAGACAAGCCTCTCACTAACAATCAAACTGCAAATATTTGCTTCTTCTATATTACAAAAAAAATACTAACAGTTCTCTATATAATTCCAGGGTTCGATGTTGCCAAAACCGGTGATGCACGTATCGGGTTTGTAGGCTTCCCCTCTGTGGGTAAATCGACCCTACTATCCAATTTAGCTGGTGTATACTCTGAGGTGGCAGCTTATGAGTTCACAACACTGACTACTGTACCTGGTTGTATTAAATATAAGGGTGCTAAAATACAGGTTAGTAATGTCTCCCTAAAAATATTTATTTATTTTTATTGAACGCCAACATAATGCTCATTAATATACTCATAATACACTGCAAATAAATAAAATAATATGTAAGGGGCTAGCTTAATGCTATTACAATTAGAGGCGTAGACTATGTGCTAGATGTAGAAACAAAATCATTAAAGACAAATATACATTTTTGTTAACATAAAAAAGAAGAGGAAAGACAGTTGGTCTTTTAAGTTATCCAAAATAAAGTTGAGCTCAAACAACTAACTTTCCCACTCCTATATTAGTTTATTTTTATTTTTTTACCAATTTAAAAGCAAACAAAAACAAGAACTAAAATGATCGAAGGTCATGGAAAATGCGTTAACAAATATAATAAGAAGTTCAATCAATTGAGTGCATTTATCTGTTTTGAAGTCGGTCAAAAAGAAAAAAATATATATATACAATGATGAAATTAACTAATGTTATTGTACTGTATTTGATAATTTTCTCATCATATCAATCCAGTCTTTATTGTGCCTAACATGATGACCAATAATATGTATTTAGAAGTTGGTAGAACCCTTCATGGTTCCACAGATGCAACCCCACAACACCCATACGTACTTAATAATACAGTGTTAAGTGTTAAGTTCTGGTCTAAAGGGTATAGTAAGGGCGACATACTTATCCGAGTTCTCAAGAGTAATAATGGATATATGGCTGTCCTCGGGTAACACTTATTTTATTTGGGGTTGATTACATCTAATTACAGATGACCTGAAAAAAACTTTTACCCTACTGATAGCTTTAGTAATTTGATCATTGTTTTAAAATTGAGAAATGTTATTAATTAATTTTCAAAAGAGTATTCTCGTGTTGGGGTACTGCTAAGTATCACACTAATTCAATTAAATACCGCATTGCACCAC
>MOOZ01001242.1:82007-94632 GCA_002930495.1 Cecropterus lyciades
GAGGGTTTTAGTGCGGTAAAAATCCCACATAACCCGACGTTACTTCCACGGCGTCGGGTACCTTTTGAAGGTTTCCCCCTCGTTACAAAAAAAGGATACTGTCTACAATCCTCAAGGTTATTACTTTTCCTTAAACAATAATTGTTAACGTTTTTCCCTATCATTGCAAAAAACTGTCATTGTATGTACTAACATATAATGGCAAGATATTAATTTTTGCAAAATTAGTTAAATATGCGATATTAGAAACAATATAGAATTTAATACTATTTCATTGCTACCTAATTGCCTGTGTACGTTTAGAAGTTCGTATGTATAATGAATTTATAAATAATATGAATTTAATAATAGGCATAAAAGATCCGTTTAAGATCCGCCCAAAATGTAGTGGATACGGATACTTACAGATCTTTCTCATGTCTCGGATATCCGCGAATACGGATACGGATGCTTGTTGCCCTGCGAATTCGTGTGTGCAGACTATTATACAAAAATCTATCCCCTCTAGATGTCGAATATCAAGTAATCCTTAATCCAACTTAATTTACATTCGCATTCATGAAGTTTATGCGAATGTTTTGCGAATTTGAACATCAGTAAAAATAACAATTTGAAGATAAAAATAGTAAATAAAATAAACTATTAAGTGCCTTATTATTAGAAGAAGTAACTTAATCCTGTAATTACATTATAATTTTGTATTTGGTATTATTCAGTTATCAGTTACTTCTACTTAGTGTAATAAAGCTAAGATTCTGATTTATATTAAATAAAACTTTATTTGTCTATATTAAAAATAACTTTTCATTGAAATTTAGAAAACAAAAATATTCAATGCAATGTAAGCAAACAAAAACAGAATTATTTCTTATACTTCTATATCACTTAATATTCGCATTCGCGAATGTCTGTAACAGATATTCGCATTCGTAACAGCATTCGCAAAAGTTCAAAAAATGACATTCGTTATTTCTATTCTATTCTAGTATGTACATCGTAAAATGAATTTAGAGTTATAATTCTAGCATGATTTTTTAGGCTCTACGATTATTAGTCAAAGTGGGTCTTTCCTTTTTTTACTTCCTAATATTATAAAGGTCAAAGTTTGTGAGGGTGGATGGATGATTGTTACTCTTTCACGCAATAAGTACTGATCAGATATTAATGATATTCTTAGATGGTTTATGAAACATAGGGCACTCGTTACCGTGGAAAACGTCATCCAAACGGACGAAGCGTGAAAAATTTAGTATAATGTATAAATAAATAGATACGTGATAGCGTGATGCATTTCTTGCGTTACGGTCGAAAGGCGTGGTTGCCGTCTCACTGATATATGAGGCGAACATCTTAGTCCTCGGAAGTAACAACGCATGTAATGTACTCAGACAGAACCCGTGATCTATACAGACTTGTACAGATGTTCATGAGAGGTAGTAACCACTTACCATCAGGTGAACTGCATGTCCGTTTGCTACTTCGATCTGATAGATAATAAAATAAAGATGGAAGTAGCAAAGGAGCATGCAACCCACCTGATGGTAAGTGGCTACTACCGCCCATGGACATCTGTAATCAACCCTAGGTAAGATCAAAGTTTCACCTGAGGTTAGCCACAGATGCGTTGCTACCCCTGAGGACTAAGTTGGAATGCCTCGGAAAAGTATATCTCCTTTACCACACCCTTCAGACCAGAACACAGCAGCGCATTACACTGAAATTTTAGGCAGAAATAGGTGTGGCGGTGGTGCTTCCGGAGTCAAACCACAACTAGTTCTACCACCTTCATAATATAAGTGTATTATCATTGCGTCCTACATTACTCTTATTCCTATTCAATTCAATGCAACTGCACTTCGATTTTACCTTATTAATATAATATTATCGAAGCTAAGCATTTTAACTCAACCATTTTAACCACAGCGATTTTAACTTATTAATATAATATTATCGAAGCTAAGCATTTGCGTGGGAAGACTAAAACTGGCTAAGTGCACTGATTATAATGAATAATTCAAACATCGTATATATCTTACATGGACTGAACCAGTAAACCTACCGTGAGACTGCCTTATTTAAATTCCGGCTTATTAAGCTTATCGTTTGAATTAATATAAGCAACGTTAATTGCAGTGGCGATTTTGCGTGTCTGTGTTCTTTGTTTCGCGTTTAGGTCCGATTAGATTTGCGTTTAAAAATAAGAATGCGTTTTGGTTATCTTTAACTGGATTCATTGAATATGTTTACTATAAAGTGTACAGTAAAGTCTAAGGAAGACTAGTTTTTTAAATGATAGTTTTTTGAATGTATAAAAGACATGTTATGCGTTTTATTGAGCGAATAATCAGGGTCCTTTGACTCCGGGGACCCAGAGCACGTGCCTCGTATACCCTCATGGTAAAACAGAACTGGTGGGCACACCTCTTCTCACAATGGGGAATGCTGAATTTACGAGACAAGTTAGCATCTAACCCGTATCAGAAGTCATCAAAGACTAAAGTGTCCAAAGACTCGTGTCCCAACACGTACGGGCGATTTCAATACATTCGCGTACGAGTAGTAGCGAGCGTGTAGTTAGCCACCAGAGGTCACTCATCTAAATATCGACTTTTATTAGACCGACTATTTAGTAAGCTTAGTAATATTATAGATGCGAAAGTCGTCGAACGTCTCCAACGTTGTATTTGTGTTTATGACCTAGATAGTAGTAGTAGTAGACACAGATAATTTATGACCTAGATTAACACGTAAGATACTCATTATCGTAATAAACGTGTCATTATCGTAATAGTTTGGTCGTAAGGATTTTTGCGTAAAACAAACATTTTACTATAATATATTATAAAGAAAATAGTTCCTTTTTGCTCGTCAAATTTCAGTGACCAAAGATTTTTTTCGCAGACTTGAATTTCTCTTGTTCTCTTCTAAAAGTTTCATTGGGCGAATAAATAAAGGAAGAAAAAAATTGTACTTTATTCCGAATGAATAAAGTACAATTCGACTTTAATTGGTGAAAAAAGGTGCCAACCATAACTGTATCATCCATGTATATCCATGTTGCAAGTAATCCATGGGCGGTAGTAATCATTCACCTTTCAGTATACTACACGCTTTATGCTTCATTTCTTTAAATACATGGACCAATTTCACATAACAAGAAGGTCATATGAAATTCGTTTTGAACGTAGTGCACGTAGTGTATCTTTAATGGTTCGAGCAGCAGTATTAAGTTGTGTTATTGTGTAAAGGCTGTGGTAAGGGACATATTTATTCGACGTGTCCCAATTTAGTCTTCAAGGTAACGCATTTTATTATCCGAGGTTAGTTTTATTATAAAATTGAAGTAGCAAACGATTATGCAGTCCACCTGATGGTAAGCGACCACTGCCGCCCATGGGCATCTGTAAGCAACTTTATACGGAACAGAGGTTCCTTCTGAAGTCACTCACAAATGCGTTGCTACTTCCGAGGACTAAGATTGTCGCCGCATATGAAAGTGAGCCGGCAACCTTCCACCAAAATGCAGTAACTGCTTGACGCTATAAATAGGTGTTATTGTTGAACTATATTTGTTCTACCATCTATTAAAATGTTTGTTAGCTATATACTTTAATATTATAAAATTGCATATAATTATATAACAAACAAACACGAAGAAAGCACTTCCTTTATAAATAACAGTATAATGATCTAACAATCCAAATAACTCCAAATTAAAGGTAAAACAAAGTAAATTCCGCAACTCGGCTAATACTCTGACATTTAGAGACAAATGAACGAACATAGACCGGAGTCTAGTGTTCTCGAACCTAGGTCTGGCGATCTAGGCTACCTGCGCGAGCCGCGAGATAGCGAGGCTCATTAAAATATGTAAATGTTGCAGGCATTACGCCGATAGCTGCTTCTGACTTATTGACTGGACGGGCTTATGCAATATGGTATTAGGCATTATAATTTGTCCCCGACTGCGTCATAAGGAGGTTTTTCGAGCGTTTTTTTAACACGTGCTACAGCCCAAACGGCTTTACGCATTGTGGCATATGACATATCATTGAAATCGTCTCTTATTTTTTTTAAATGGCTCCTGTCAATAGGAATAAAGGGGGGAATGGACGACTTATTTAATGTCATGACAATATGGGTATTAAGTGAAAGCTAGTAAATAGACCATTTCGTTTCGTTTCGTTTTCATACTAATATCGTGTTTATAATCGGTAAAATAAAGTAAGCAAATAACACAAGTGAAATTACAGGATTTTTTTTATTTACGTCATTAGTTTTAGAAGAACAAAAGACCTACTTATCACTTATTTACTTTTGCACTCAATAAAGGATTTTTAAGCATTTACTTATTTATTTTCATTCTATAGAAGCTCGTTAAAATAGGTTTTGCTTCTTTGCAGAGTGACTTCGGATTAACGATCAGACAGTTACAATAAATAAGTGATTATTTTAGTATTAGGTACATATCTATTACTTGTAGGCGACTCACCACAATTCTGCAAGAGATGGCGCAACTGGTATACTGTGTCACACTGTTGAGGTACTAAACATCTTGAAAATATACAAGCTTCGATCTGAGACTGTCGAAGCATTGCCGCTCCCTAATATACTCCCTATAAAAACATGATATTAGATAAGTTAACATGTCGGCCATAGTAGGTAATCCGTCCTGTAAAAAATTGAAATGTCCATCTAGATAGAACCCGGACAGATATTGGCTTAGTAATTAGATCCTTTTGAGTGCAGAACGCTAATAAAAAAAAACAATCCCTGATTATACCTCTTTTCGTTTTGAAGCACTCATATTTCGAACGTTTCTAGACTAGATCTGCGGCCCAGCTTATTAGTTCTTTTTTTATATACTTAAACCTAACGATAAGGCAGACCGGCTACCTGATAGAAAGTAGTCACCGTCGCCTATGGAGATTTGCAACACCAGAGGAGTTGCCAATGCATTGCCGGCTAAAGAAGGGCTCTTTAAGCACATTTTTTGTAGATTCACAGAGCTGAGGGAATACTAACGGAAGTTCATTTCACATCTTATACGTCCATGGCAAAACGAGCGCGTTCTTTGCTAATGTTAAAAAACTGAGATTTGTTGAACTAAAAATCGAGCTCAGGGTGAGCCAACGTGTTGCATACCACCGTCCCGGGTTCGGAACGCATTACTCGTTTGCAGGGCACCTACCGCGCGCAACTATTTAGTATCATTACAAATGTCGCTCCGTCCGCGTGTCCGTCTGCGCCGAGCTACCGTTTCTTATTAATAAGAGCATTGGGGCTGCTATAGTGAGGAGAGAGCTTACCTTTGTCCTTCAAGGATACTTAAGACTCGAGTGAGTGGAACTAAAATCTACTCCTAAATCAGCAATGGTTGTATTACATCATACCATTGTTGACTGAGGAATAGACGTTTAAAGGAGAAGAGATGGGAAATGTACTTTATCACAAACTTTTTAGTGTTAATCTCTTAGGCCAAAAAACTTCATCCCTGTAGTTCCGGGATCAGAATAGGTCTACGGTATTCTCTGCCTGTCGTAAACTCTTACGACTAAAAGGGGCTTCCGGGGTAGCGGGCGGCAAGAGTGGTAGCTCGAACCGTTAAGCCAGGCGACCCCTGGAAGGACGACGGTATGTGCGGTCGCATACCGACGTAAAAACAGATGGTGCGGTGGGCCCAGCCGCTCACCTGGGTAGATCCCGATGGGGCAACGCGCTAAGAGGACTCCGGTTGCGTTCCTTTGGAGATCCTGGAGTCCTCTTTGTAACGCCGAGGAAGGCCACCGGCGGGGTTTTAGTGTGGTAAAAATCCCACATAACCCGACGTCGCTCCCACGGCGTCGGGTACCTTTTGAAGGTTTCCCCATCGAGAACAAAAAAAAAACACGTATCCTTCATTATCAGTAATCTTTTTAGTCCCATTGCTGGGCACGCCAGCAATGGGACTAAATGCCAATAAGAGAAATTAATAAATTCATTAAAGAACGCTCTAAAAATCCACTTTGTAAGTGATGAAAAATAACAAAAGGCTGGAATAAATTTCATTTTGAACTACAACACAACACAACGTTGTACAATATATTTATAATGTTCGAATTCTTCATGATAGTGTCGAGTACAGACTTTTATAGAATAAAACATAAATCCTCAAACTACAACACAACTTGGTAACATATATTCACATGATTTTTACAATACCGAGTACAATTCGTAAAACAAAACAAAAATCCATTCGGTGAAGACTGCACAGATGAATTCTGTAACAAGCCGTCTCCATCCAAGCGAGCTCCGTTCGTTACTCGAGCCGCTGAGGTAAGCAAGTGTTGTTTTGTTCCGTCCTCGTCATTACGTACCTTTCAGCTCATTACAGCACTGCCAACAGATCACTCGCTTAATTTGTGCATTTCCGATCCAAAGATATTCAAATTTCACCTCTAATGACGCACGGGAAATGTTAATAAAATGTTAATGCGGCGAAAGCGACTCGCCCCACCGCAATAAGTGACAGATTTGCTTGACAGACGGACCTTGTTTGCGACGTATGAATAAGTCACGAAGGTTTTTTGTCTACTCTATTATTTATGAGGTTTGGTGCATGGATATATTGTATTTTGCTGCATTATATATTGAGATTGATTTTTGTAGGTCTTTCAAAAGAAAAATAATCAATGTGTGCGTATATCAATGTATACACATGCCCAAGAAATAAATCTTTTCAAGGTTATTATTGTTTTTATGATATTTAATTTATGTTTTAAATAATTATTAGGATAGGAGAGACACTTGAATAAATGACCAATATTTTTGAGAATAAAATTGTATAAATGGCCACTAGTCTATGACTTAAAATGTACTCTTTGGTTTTGTCTCTTATTTTGTAGAGGTGCGCGTGTGTTACTGTTTCGGTTGTGTACTAAGAATTCAATTGATATGTTGATTTAAATAAATTAGTTCTAAATCGAAGTCGTTTGCAATGAATATCAAAACCGTCTAAAAATATTGGTACAAAAAGGTAAAGGTAAACCCTACTCTGGCATTAGAAGGAGTGTAATGTTATTTGAGCGTATGTAAGTATTATGTATTTAAGTACGTTTGTATGCATGTATGTTTGTAACATTGAATGTATGTCCAATACTTTGCCACGCACTGTAGCCCAAACGGCTCGGCGGATTGGATTCGTCTCAGTTTGCAGAGTGCCATAGGCTTTATAATTTTTAAAACTATTGCCCGTGAAAAGGAGAAAAAGGGAGAGAATGGACGATATTTTTTAATATCATAACATCAAACTTGTATCAAATGGAAGCTAGTAAATAGACATTTACAAAATATAAAGATATATTATATACTTTTATGTCACTATTTCGACGACAACTCATAACAAGAGTTTAATTAAATGTATTATTACAAAAACAAAAAACCATACTGCTATTTTCAGTTTTAACGGTCGGTTATTTGGTTTATTAATAATTTCTTGTTTAAGTACATACAATGTAGGACGATCGGACGTACCCGCATACAAACACGGATTTCTAGATCGCTGACACTGAATTCTCTGTTTGAATTTGATCTCTCGTCCTGAAGTTGAGCACAGATACATCGCTGGCATTGTACCAAGTTGAACGATTCATGTTAAACTAAAGTTTAAGAGTTACCTTTCAAATAGGAACACCTTTTTTGTTCTTGAAGAAGGAACATCCAAACTGTACTCGTGACGCCGTGGGAGCGACGCCGGGTTATGTGGGATTATTGCCGCACTAAAACTCGGTGACGAGGAATCCGGGATCTCTATAGGAACGCAACCGGAACTTGCTGAACGCATTACTGCATTGGGCTAGTCACGTCAGCAGGTGGGTCCACCGTATCGTCTGGTTTTTAATTTGATTTATATAACGGGCGTTCTATCTGAACTCAATCATAGAGGCGTTGCTATTACCGAGGACTAAGATGGTCGTCGATAAAAGTAAGTCGCTACTCCAAATATACCAATTAATGACCTAAATAAAACTGACTATTAAATGTCGCTTACGCAGTCACAGATATACAATATTAACGATCCCCCGAAACACAGATGGCGCTCTCGTCGCGTGCTGTTGACGTTTTTGGTTTTGAACTTCATTACTGCAAAGTAGCGGCATTGTGAGTGCGTGACGAATAGAGCGGGTTCGATTCTTGGTCAATGAAATACAGAAGGAAAAGGACTTTGATATTTTATGTAATCCTTCCGTACTAATATGGTTTTCGGTTCAATTTCGTTTCATTTTGGTTTCCACCGTCCAACATAAAACAAGTTAACGAGTTTTTTACTTTTAAAAAATCTTAGACGAAATGTTGTATCAGAGAAAAACCCAAAATTATTTTAGACATATTTATAGTTTACAATCCCTGACAACACGAATTACTCTGTCAAATCGGATGTAAATGTAAAAAGTAAACCTAAAATCTAGTCGAATGTAAACAAAAAAAACAATGCTAATTATAATAACAACTCCACACATAGTAACGAGCTTACATCGTTCGGATTTGTAAATAGAAGCAAATGTGCATGCTTGCATGAATGTTAAAAGGGTGTTTCTGGTCGGAAAATACGGTAAAGGAGACATATACCTATATCTCTAAGGGGCTAAGGTTGGACTTCCAACCTTAGCCCCCAAGTTTAATCCTGGTTCTGAATTATGATATCGGCGTTTTATAAATATATTTTGCAGAGATATCTATACAAGTTCCGATTTAAGCAAAAAAAAAATATATTATGGAAAGTAGCAAAACGAGCTTACAGTCAGGCGTGGTCAGTGGCAATCTGTGATCAATTCCAGATATGTTTCTAATCCTAGCTGACCTCGACTAAAGATGCATGCTACCTCTGAGAACTAAGTCGGAACGCCTCACCAACCCTTTAAACTAAAATATACCAACGCTCAACACTGCTATTGTTAAGTAAAAATAACTTAGCCAAACATTACTCAGTTCTTTACTAAAGATTTATGATGTCAATATCTACTAAAAGCTACGAACACTTTGTTTAATTAAATCCATGTTAATGTCTTTGTGATTGAAGTATTTTTACTTAAAAAACAAGGTTCAATTTGTAGATAACTAATAATACAAAAGATAACACCTTATACATTTTTAACATACAATAAAAAAATTATATTATCTTTTTATTATACAATAACCTTTATTGCGCAATATTTTAAACGCAAGTGAAGCTACTCACCGTATTTATAAACATGATCGGTCGCAAATGAATGATAGTTATTTTATTTTTCGATTGTCTGTGGTCGGACCGATCTGACTGCCCAAGAATTAATAACTGCACGGCATCGGGCCCGACCGCGACAATCTACGCTCTTTTTGAGTGGACAAAATTTTTTTTGTAATTTTTTCTATTCAGTGTACAGATAGTTTTTTGCGGTCGATCGCCACTCCCGCTTTTATGAACGGCCCGCGTTTTAATAGGATGCTCGTGTATTGTGATTTATTACGGATTATATTATTTTTTATGCGTATGTCAGCCTTTGAACATTGTTAGGGCTGCAGTGCTCTATGAAAGTCGTGATAAGGGAGAAGTAGTTAGCCGTGATCCAACTTAGTCTTCAAGGATAACAAGAAGGCGTCTGTGGCAAAACTGAGGTGTGATTTTAATCTTATTTGGGGTTGATTACAGATGTCCACTGGCGGCAGTGGCCACTTAACGTCAGGTGAAATGCAAAAAAGTGAAATAATGATATTTCTACTATGATAAACCAATAGAATTATTTGGCTAACGACTTGCATTACAGATAACCTTTTTTTGGGACGAGACTCGTGCCTAGCAGAGGGACGTAATGGGTTGATGAGGACCAAAAAATACAAGTTCTAGTTAAACCATATTTAAATGTGTCAGTTTCTATAGATATTTCATTTTTAAATCTCGTTGTTCATTCTTCGTCGACAGGTAATTTAAACTAATATTAAGTGAACTAAACTTTATATTAAATTCGATTATAAATTTATCAATTTCATTTACATTATTCTTTCTGTTAGTGAATTGATAAATACAATATTTGTCTCAGGACAAAAATATTTTCTTTCTCACATCCTGTGTTCTTTCTTAAAGATTATTTTCGAAAAAATGTATTTATGTTAGAAGTAAGTAATAGTTGTTTTTTGCATTTGACTAAAACGTGAAATTTAATTAAATTTCAATATTTCACAAATTGAGAATGACTTCGAAACAAAATATCGATTGGCACGTTCGAAAATCATTGCTCGCAATAAAACCACGAAGACTACCAAGTGTCAAATATGCAAATAGTTCAGAAATAAACATTTGGAGTGGACGAGCTAATAGAGATAATCAATTCTTTGAGCAGGCGTCAATGGATCTGATGCGATTCCGGTGTTCGCCACTTACCGACAACTAACCATACGCCGTAATGTGTTTATTAGGGATGTTATGGAGCTCCGTAGCCGTATCCGAATCTGGCGGATACCTGAAATAAAAATATATTAAATAAAAATATAAAAATACGAAACCGCAACCGAATCCTATAAAAATGTTAAATAATTTCGGATAGGAGCGGACTTTAAATGATATAATTTACGAATAGCTTTGCCCGGCTGTGATGTTGATTATTAGTAGTACCAAATAATCCTACTTTTACAATTTAATTAATTTTACAATTTAGATTAAAACTAAATATCCGTAAGCGAAACTATCTGAAACCTGTACTATCACTAATAATTGCATATCCGTAACGTCCGATACGATATTTTATATATTTCCGTATCCAGATCCGAAATTTGGGATCGATAACATCCCTAGCATTTATGCGATACGCGGCTCATTTGCACACGCGATACGCTATTCATTTGTGTATTCGATACGCACCTCATTTACGCGTATTAAAACGCAACGCGTCGCACGTTGGTGTTACGAAATTTGTAAGTATGAAACTTTGCGGTCATTACTTTGAGAGCTGATTCTGGTGGATGTGGTCTGATGGATGAATTTTATTTATCTGTAATTAAACAAAAAGGTATATAATGATACTAAATTATTATATTATCAGTAAAAGAGGAGTCATAATAAAATATCTCAAAAACACCCCACGCTTTTTTACGATAAAAGATTTTCTTCTTATCACTCTATTTTTTAACTTCTAGAAATAAATAGATAGAATTTTCGATTTTTTTTACTATAATTTATTTACATTTTTATCACGGATCACAGCTACCACATTCACTTTGTATTGATGACTTCAATACAAAGTGAATCTGGTAGAAAGCAGATCCTTCTATCTATTTTATTTCATAGTATGAAAGTAGCAAACGATCATGCAGCCCACCTGATGGCAAGTGTCTACTGCCGCCTATGGACATCTGTAATCAAACCTAGGTACGATCAAAGTCTCAGCTAAGGTTAGCCACAGATGCGTTGCTACCACTGAGGACTAAGATGGAAAGTATGTCTCCATTACCACTCCCTTCAGACCAGAACATAGTAGCGCATAACACTGCTGTTATTAGGTAGAAATAGGTGTGCTTGGTGGCGGTGGTGCTTCCAGAGTCGAACCACAAAGAGTTTTACCACCTTCAATTTTGGGTTTTCTTTTGATGACAAATATTGTTAAATAATGTAAGCCAGTTACTGTTGCCAATAAAATCCCGCTACCCAACGTCAATGCGTTTCTGTATTGTAAGACTAAGAGGGAACACCTAATTTGGATATAATATTTATATACACCTTCTAATATTTATATACAACGTTTACGCCTGCCATTTTCAGGCAGAAATTTGTGATAGCAACGTCGATTTCAAACCACAAAATGTTATACTAGTTAAGTGTATAATAAATAACGAAAGTATCCCAAAAACAGTATTAACAAAATCAATTAGGAACAGCAACTGGTAGTTAATCAGTATTCAGACTCCGTGCGTGTATTCCATTCATTGATACAATCATCTAGTCATTTCCGTTCCTATGGACGTGGTACCAGTAGTATGCCGTTATGATCTGTATCAATATAACATTGATAATATGCATACGTGTATAAACTGATCCAATAATATGTGGACAACATTCTTTAAATATTTTTTCCATTATGTTCGGTTAGCCATTTCTTATGTTTGTAAGGTTTGCACAAAACGAGAGTAGGGCATAATTATCTTAGTTCTGAGGTATTCATGGAGCACTATGACCGGGCGTCAAGATGCAAAAAGTGCTCTTATTTAAAGTCGGTGATTTCCTTGGCGACTCCTCTAGTGTCGCGAAGGACCATAGACGATGGTGACTACTTTCCATCAGGTAATCTGCCTATCGTAACATTAGATTCATCTATCAAAACAGTAACAATAATAAACCCCTATTAATAAATAACGTAAAAACATAAATATGCAGAAGTACCATACCGTTCAGTATAAATTATATCATAAAAATGGCCAATAAGACGTATGAATATGCTGTGAACAATACTTTTTACACAGTCACTTAAAGAATATATTAATGCATTTCAAATAGAGTGCTATATAAACTACATAAACTAGCTGCGCCCCACGGTTTCACCCGTGTATTAGTTACTACAAATAAAACTAATTTATGTATTTATTTGGATAAGAATAAATACTATACCTATTTATAAAA